>JAQFZH010003905.1:0-12928 GCA_034695485.1 Entomobrya nivalis | reverse complement strand
TTGGTACTATATGAATCTGTATACCAAGTTTCAAGTGAATCGGTTGATCCGTTCGGAAGATAGAGCGCGAACGGACAGACAGACCGACAGACAGTCGGACAAATTTGGCCCCCTACCCGATCCTAGAAAGTTTTATTACCTAAAACTTAATAAATAAAGGTCGCAATTCAAATAAGTCTAAGGAAGAAAATAGCAGTGCTAGGGGTGACGAAGGTGGGAATGATTTAGAGGACATAAATAATTTCGAGCATAATTATACTTTGGTAGATGGAAATAAGGATACAGGTAAGTTGAAGAATAGGGATAATTTGGCGAGTGGAAACAATTTGGAAAGTGGAAAAAGTCTGGTGGAAACAAATAAATTGGACGAAGGAAATGTTTAAGGAGATCGTAGTAGTTTAGAGGGTGGAAAAGTTTGGAAGATGGAGATAATTTGGCAGGTGGAAATAGTATGGATGGTGAAAAAAATTTGGATGGTGAAAATAATTTGGATGGTGAAAATAATTTGGAAGATGAAAGTAAATTGGAGGCTGACAAAAATTTTGACGATGAAAATACTTTGGCCGTACAAGATAGCACACCGAATTTGCCAACTGAAGAACCAAGACGTAGGGTATCGGTTCAAAATAGTTTAGTTATTGCAATGCATCTGGACGGTGGTGAAAGCTTAGACATTCGAAACGAAGACGAAAGTATAACGAATGCACGAGGCTCTACTATTTTAGAAGTGTGGTCATTCCTTCCTATGTGCATTGGTTCATTGCCGTTTTATATTTCAAATGACGGAGTTCGCTCAGTTGCTCATCAGTAAGGTATGGAATATTCCTTTTTTTCAAAGTAAATGCTAAGGTATTAATGAATTGGAGTTAATGCAATACGCATGCATTTTTTCGTTCAATAGGTTTTATGGAATTTCTCGTTAGTTTTATTTATAATTGAGATCGTGAATGTTGTACCAGACTTATCGCGACTTTTGAGGCAAGGACCGGGAGCAATCTCATTTGTTAACTTAGGAGCTGGTACGGTATGTATGGTACTCTGTATAACTATTTTCCCCATGTTAAATTTGTGTGTGTACTAAATTGTATTCACACTTTTTGTCACCAAATTACTCAATTTTGGCCACAATGTCCAGCAGCGGATGTGATAACACTTCGCTGCTGGAGCGTTATCTTTAAGAGATGTGGTTTGTGTTTATGGTTTCTTTTACTTATAATTGGTAGTCGAAGCATTAATGATGATTATTATTTTACTTGTTGTGTGATGTTGTATCGGCAGTGAGAGCCAAGATTCCAATCAATAAACACTAACTTTTGCACGAGTTGCACTTTTTATAATATTGTGCGAAGTTGTGAAGTGAATGTGAATTTGAAGTTCTCTACCTTTTCTATGCATTATGCCTAGGAACTTTTACTTTATTTTCACAAATCAGCCCTAACCATATAACACGTGGTTCCCATGTGAATACGTACGTGGGTGTCCTCCTTTTTGGGGTGACATGATCCAATTTTCTTTATAATTTTTTAAGCTCATTTTTTCCATTTTTAATTCCTACGGAATCATGAGTTTATGATTCGTGATTTAATAGTTAGTTTAAGCCAGCTCGCGTAATTTTGTTTTCTGTCGATCGATTGCCACGTACTTAATATCATTTCTTAAAACTTTTTTCTTTCTCTTAGTGAGTTTTTTGTTATTTCCTGGGAACCATGGCAAATCCAGTGTTATTACTTTGTATACCTTGTTGCTGGTAGAATTTACTTAAGACAGTGTAGTAGAGTGAATTCCTTGTTCCACACACTTACTTTTTACCTGTGTTTGTTTTCATTTTGTGCATCATGACTGATTCGTGGTTTATACGTGATAACCAGTCCATACCCGGCGGTTATTCTTATCACCCGCCCTAGCCTTCACGCTTGGCGAGGGGGAGGCCAAGCCTCCTCCACCCGTCATGGGTGGGGGATGGCTTTAACGACTAATCTGTAGTTATCCTGTTGGGAATTACTACCAGCGACAGTCCAGACTAAAAATAATAACATTCATCCCTGAATAAGATTCAAAATTTGACGTCATCCAACAACGAAAACTTAATTCTGGAAACATCCCAATTTATGGTTGGCTCAATGGAACGTAAGATACAATAATAATTTATTAGTTTCATCCCGCCCCAAAACGACGGCATTCCTAAATTAAGCAAATAAGGGGCAAATCAACAGCAATCAAGCAAGAAAGGAATTTCGCTGAGACTTATCGTTAGCAATCCTTGACATTTTCATCAAACCTCTGGGCCCTAAGGTGAAGTAAATGTCATGGTTTATACAAAAACGGGAATCTCTTTCTCGCTTTCTCTGACGTTTAACTTCAAGCTTGCCCGTCCCATTTCAAAGAAATCTAACTTGTTATCTAGCCGCTCCCCTTTTTCTCAGAAAAGCCAAGATATTTTGCTCATCATCTCTCAACCAAGCTGCCAAAAGATTCAACCCCACACCACATCCTGCCGATAAATAAAATTAGTCCTATACTTGGTCAGCATAGTGAATTTCAATTATGCGATGTAACCAAAAATATTAGTAAAAAACTCTGGTTAAAGACCGCTACTAACTCCGTTGTCGATAAGAAATTAGTCAACCATTAGTAAAATAATTTTTATTTTGGAAATTAAAAAGTTTAGCTTTTTATTCAAGCAATTGGTCATTGCCAGCAACTAATCATCTTGCTAATTACTCCCTTTCTCATCACTTATGAAATTGAAAATTAAACAAGATCGTCACAGCTAACCACAAGTATCCTGTTGTAAAAGAACGAATAAAATAATTATCGATTTTACAAATTGTGATTGTGAGAATTTCCAGTGTTCATCTAAAAGACATAAGTAAATTAACATCATTCTCACGCTTGCAAGTTTAAAACGGAAACCGCAGAAAATATTCATTTGTGGTAACTTGACAAAGTTGTAATGAAATAAGACAAAGAATGAAATAATTAGTTAATGAAGTGAAAGGGTGGAACGAGCCCTTTAGTTATCAAAATAACATAAAAACAAATAAAAATTAACAGCACAGTACTAACCAACAATGCATTAATAAAAATTCAGTGGCTAAGTGAAAGTGAACATGAACAAAAAGTAGATTATTTATTTTATCACCAGCCGAACTAAGCATAATTAATATTTGAATTATCATTCTAACCACAGAAGTTTACTAGCTGCTATGTGTAAGTGGCTTCCGATGGCGTATAAGTTAATCAATGAAAATACGCTGCATGTAGTTAGCCAAGCCATTCGAGCAGTTTTAGTAATCACCTGACTATAATCCCTTGTGTATATTATATGAGTTATTTAGTTAATACTGAATTAGTTCGTCCAACTGATCAATGAATTAAAAACTTAATAATCCCAAGTTAATTATTTTTTTAAAATTCAAAAAAACAATTCAGAAGTTATAAAGTTACAATTACTTAATCCTTTAACAAAACCCTCTTAAGTTTAACACTGAGTTAATCCCAAGTGTACAGTTTATTCAAGCGTTCCTTAAGTGCATTCTTTCGAAATTCTCAAAACACAACTCTACCCATATTCAACGAGGAGAGTAGGGTTTATCACCAACTAAGATCAACATGGCAGACGACAATAGTGTTGCTCTCGACTTGACATTACTCGGCATCGAACGAAAAGAAGCAGAAGATGAGGACTCCAACGAGAATATCGAGCATCCACAAGCCACTGGAGGCAGAGCACCTTCTCCCCCACCTCCTGGTCATCAAGTGGATCGTGATTTTGACATCCAGCGACAGGAGCGTGAGGCAGCGCAATGGCGTGATTACACGGAAGAAAATCGACTAAGTGAATTAGGAAATGATGATGTTAATCTACCATTCACAATCTGCATACTAATTTCCCACCTTCTACACGAAATCCCTCAACACTGTCCAGTGCTAGAAATCCAAAAACAATAAGAATGCAGTTACAGCAACAACTGAACAGTGACATTGAAGACACGTACCGAGAAAGTAATCAACCACCTAAAAGAAGAAAACAACCAAGGTTTAACGATGTGCCAAGTGTCGAAGTTATCCGCAATCCCCCCAGCAATCAAGAAGTAGACCAATTACGTCTGGTCAACCACCAAAATTAGATGAGCAAGAATCCATTCTCGGAGACCATAACGCCGGAAGAGCTCGAGTCAACAGTGCCGAGCGCCAATCTTTTGGTAGGATCGGTCTACCACCACGGTATACAAGGATGCCAGAGGAACTTTCTCCGAACGGCCGACAAGGTAATAAAGAATACTTGGCCACATTATTTGAAGATCGGCATCGTGGAGATAACAATCGACTCCCATCAACATCATACCATACTTTACTTCCGCAATCAGAAAATAATTTGAATGCTCAGTATAGGTACATAATTCCCCGACATACAATGCGAAATGATGACACAACTCAGGCGGACTTTACCAGAGGTGAGCATTTTAAACACTCGCTATCGTACTCCCCACTCGCTTAGGAGCAACCTTTTTACCAACCCTCGCAATTTCATACCACCCAGGGGGCTCCCCAAAACTTTAACGTCCGCTTTAACTTTAACTTTAACTCAAAACTGCCGCAGCACCCCCAATCCAAATCCAAATGGCAACCACACGAGAAATTCCAGTCTTTACGGAAGGAAACCCAGAAGAAGCCAGACGACTTTTGGAGGCTTATGAGAGAAGAACTAGTAGTTTATCACCGGAAATGAAATTGGAAAATTATAGTCAGTATCTAGAGGGGTCCAGAGCCGACTGGCTAACAACCTATGAGATAGCAAAAAAATCTCCCACCTATGAGAAATTTGGGCGTGAGATAGGCTCAAGTTGGGAAACATTAACCTGAAGAGATTTAAAGAGGTCTTTTGAAAAAGAATTTTGTAACATTTCACTCTCAACGGTTCTCAAAAAGCATCAGCTACACACAGAAACAGGTGTAGCGTACTTCAACCGACTAATCAAGCTATTTGCAGAGATCAACTGCAGCTGGGGAGTAAAAGATCTAGCTGATGTAATTTGTAGTAACATGTTGCCAAAATATCGGCATAATTTTGCCCATAAAACATAAATCAAACTGGATAATCTAAAAGAAGCTATTAAGACATTCGATCGGAAGATGGCAAAAGAGCAACCCACTGTTGAAATAGCTGACCATAGCGAGACTGCAAAATTACGTGAAGAGATGAGGGCGTTCTGCGCTGACGTGCGGGCTCAGGATGCCTCCCTGAGGACAATAACCCCAACTTCCTATGGGTCTACCTCTCAAAATAGTCAAATAACCGGACGGCCACGAAGCGGCAAGTTTAAATGTGATATATGTACAAGAATTGGGCATCCGGCTAGATCGTGCTGGAACAGAGTAACGGAAAATATCAAGCACTTCAGTAACCTGTCGACAGCCAGCCAAGACCAGCCAATGTAACAAAATGCAAACGCTCCGCCTATCCCGAGTTGGTCGGCCGACCGATTAACCCAAAGTCAATAAAAAAGTTAGCTTATTTCCCTGTAAATAGTTCTAGACATAAGTCAACCGAAACTTTGAATCATTGAGACCTTAGGAACTCTTATCTAAAACAGGGCTCCTTGGGAAGGGTTTCCTTTAAAAAACAACCAGTCAGTCATATCAGGACCAGGGATCCTGACTATGTCTCCTTAATTGGGGATGATGGAAAGAAGTGACCATGCCAATCGACGGGAAAGCTCCAACCCCGAGATTAGGTAAAATACTTTGAAGGGAATGTGAAATAAAATTATCCAGATCTTTTTCGGACAAAACTGTTATCGTTAATATTTTAAACATCTTAACCATGAATGCACTTTTTCATTCGATATACGAATCAAAAAAAAGTCATAATATACGTATTGGTACCGCAGCGTACATAAGATAAATACAATGCATTACATTGCATTTAAAACCAAATTGTGGTTAAATTGCACCGATTTACGTTCGTATGTATATGAAATAGCACCAATACTCAAGTAGTATTTACGAATTGATTGATTTATTAAAAAGCAAATAAATTAAAAAATACTTAAACATCCATGCTCTTACAATAGTCAGTTTCCTGTCTCATCATTTTACAAACATTTTAAATTTTACATTCAGCTTTTTCATACAAGCACACTACGTCAGGGTACAAATATTTTGTATCAAACATATTTTCACCTACAGCACAACAGATCAGTACCAGACAAAATTGGACATTTCTTTATTTCTTATATCTTAAGACGAAGTCCTTGTTTTGAGGTCATTTCACCAGTTTGGCACTGAACGTGATTAAGGTGTGTTTAGGGTTGTCACACTTAATGGTTAAGATTCAAGTGCCGAACTCTTATTTTTCTGATAATCCAAAATCGATTGATCTATTGATTGTCATGGTCAAAACTATTCATTGAAGACATGACGTTTTTCGGCAGCACGTTCTCGTTTGCTTTTACTTAGCATAACTAGAACATACGTACCGTGGTCAGTTAGAAACGTTTATTTTAGGACTTCAAACACTGTTGCATGTCGTTTTGCACGCGTGATAACTGTTAGTTTATTGAGTCATATGTAGTTTTTTTACTGCTAGCCTTCTATGAAACTTATTTAACTTACTTATTTAGATAATGACAATTCACAGAAATATTCTATTTTTGTCAAAATCGTCATTTTTCTGTTAAAATGAGGTTCTGTTAGTATTAAAAAAAATTGATAAAATATTTCAGGCAAATGGGTTAGTATCAGTGTGGAGTAATTTTATGCCTTGATAAAAATGGAACGATTTCCAAGTTTATTTGACGAAATCTCAAATATAAATACCACAAATAAAAACGCTCATTTAAAGATAAAACAAAAATATTCCATTTCGATCACAGAATAACTTTCAATCCTGAAAGTAAAATCTGAGGGGGTTTAGAATTAGGAACATGAAATCGTTTCTGAGCCTAGCAAATTTACCTTAAACTCCTTGTTTTGCCATCTGGTTTTCTAGAATATCGGTCATCAAACGCCAAACGTGGAAAAACAAATGACTGTCATTAAAAAATTTAATGTAAACAATTTATTGTCATTATGATCTCCTAAACGACATGTCTCTCTGGCTCATTTACATTCAATTAAAGCTTTATTTTACTTTTTCTTAATAAGTTTGATGAATATTTATAGTATTTTTTACTGTTTTTGCCTATTTTTTGTGGATATACAATTATTGGTCCCTAAAACACGAATCATTTTTTATTTAAAATTCTGTAGGAGCGTCCCTGAGGACGATTATTATGAATCATTATGTGATCCTGTGATCCGTAATTCAGGGAAAATTGATTTTTTTACAATAATTTACACGATAATTCATCTGTCTTAAGTGCTTTACACGCTTTTGGACGGACATGGTCTAAAATCCAGATTTGCACACACACATTACATTGCATTTATGCGTATATACTTTATTTTCTACAAGAAAATTTAGCCTATATACTTTGAAACCAAGTAAACTGACTTCAACAACTCCCATAGAGTAATGGTAAATGTATATACTATAGTTTATCCATTTACCATTACTATATGAACAACTCCATGTCAAACATCAGACAATATTGCATACAAATATAATTGAACCGTTCTCCATTTTTTAAATCTGATCATGAAGTCAATGTTTTCAGATGTTTCACTTGTTTGACACGGAATGTGACCAAGATTTGTTTTGGGATAGTCGCGCAAAATGTTAGACAACCAAGTGCCAGACACTTGTGTTCCTCTGATAATCTAAAATCAATTAATGTATAGATAAAATCACTTAAAAGAGATGAATTATCGTGTAAATTATTGTAAAAAATCAATTTCCCCTGAATAACGGATCACAGGGGCTATTGATTCATAATATTCGTCCTCAGGGACGCTCCTACAAAATTTTAAATAAAAAATGATTCGTTTTTCAGGGACTGAAGATATATTCCCTTTTTTGTGTCATGTCTTTATTAAACCATAATGTGAATTAAATTGTTGGGTTTCTTAAGTAAACTACGTCATATGGAGGTAAAAGAAATCAAACATCGCGGATGAAGCTTTTTTCAAATAAGATATGTCTTTTGAAGCACCAGCCGTCATAACTAGCAATTGAAAGTTTAATGAACCATATCTGGTAAGTTTGACAAAAAAATTCCAGATAAGTTACTGGTATGCTGCCTAGCATTGTTTGTACTATGTTAACCATTGCGTAGAAAAATTGCTACCGAGCAAACCAGTTCCTGGAATAAAAATGTGATATTTTTATTCATCAGCCATTTCTTCATTACAAATACATGAAACTTCAAGTAGGTAGAAGATAATGGAAAGAGTATGGTATCATCGGTAAATATGATACAACAAATATTATGCATCAAATGCCTAAACTTATTTTTGTGCTAATGATAGGAAGCGAATGATGTATGTAAATAAGCATGTTAACTCTAAACAAGACAATGGGAACGTTTTTGTATGTTCTCATACAATATTAATGTCCCTTAATAATAAATGTATATCAATAATATATTTCAAGTCATTGATTCGGCTCCAAATTGATAAATATTGCTGATGTTTTGATTGATGAATACTCTTACACTAGGTCTTTTACAATGCAATATAAATTAACTTGCATTGAAAGTAATACCTCATGGTAAATACAATAACCTTTTCCGGAAGGTTCACGAGTTGATAAACAATTTAAACATGCAGAATACATGAACATTTGCTTAGAAAAATGAAACGATTTATAATGAACAAGGGTACGATTTTTGTCAAATTGTGTAAATACAAACCATTATCATAATAGTTGCTGATTTGTCAACACCAATATACATGCATTGAGGTAGTTGAATAACCTCCATATTTAGTTAACTCATATCATTTATACGATATTTTGAAGTATTTAAGCATCCGTCAAAAAATAATTTTGTATCAGACAGAACTCAGCAATCAAGTATATGCTTCCAAAATAATTTCTACTAGAATCTTTTGCAATGAGTACTTTAGTAACTACTCCAAATCACGAGATCTTCTCCAAAATTCCTCTCCTTGAGGACACTCTTGAAGAGTTTAGAAGGAAAAACACCGTTTCACTGATTCAAAACGTCTGTGATGTGTTTGTGAAGCACAACATGTGTGACAAATTTGGATTGTCACTACTTCACCGACATTTTGACTTAATTGAAAAAGAAATTTTGGTCGAATCTGTGAGACAAGACAAAACATTGAGTGTATTTGTTCCATGGAAGTTTACGGATGGTAATCAATTGTTACTTTTACTTGGTGATACGCCAAACAAGTCTCATATCGATCCAAATTTACTCTAACAAATATGCAAATCGTTACTTTCAGAACTATCAACAAGGCCCACAGATGAGAAATTATGGAAGTCGTATGGAATGGAAGATTCCGACCAAAAATATGTTGTTCCACAGCACTGGGTTTTCGCTCCCGATGGCCACGTAGTGCCCTTCGAATACCTAGCAACTGATCGTAAAGACTTTGTCCCAGTTCCAAAAAAGGAATTTGTCAGTGAACTTTTTCAGGCACTATCAAAGTTGGGAGTGCAGAATCTGGTTGGTCTCCGAACTATCCAGCATATCAAAGGCACCAGTACTTGGGAACTTACAAAAGATGACGACCGGGTAAGCGTGGTTACAATTGGCGAGATGCCAGATGACGTAACGGTTGAAAAGGTCGTTCTTGTTCTGTGGTTTTTTGATTCAACAGGAAAACTAATGCAGTCAGGAAGCGGTTGTTCAAGTCATCAACAATGTACTACCTGTACACATTTTTGCGGAGTTTGTTTTTAGAAGTTTGGTGTTGTCTAAACAATATACGTTTTTATATTTTTTTATTTTTTTCTGACTAATTGTTAACCATTGTGTCGATTTGTATTGTATTACAATAAAGAAATATGTGCAAACAGCTGCTGTTTAACAATTTTAATATTACAAAAAATGTAAACTTATTTATCTACGAAAGTATTTTATAGCAACTTGGAATTTTAAAATCGTCTGTCTCTAAAAAGAGAATCCCAATGACAAAAATCCCAAACCATTTAAATAGAAACTAAAAAAACTCGAATTCATTCATTTTTGGAGGTAGAACTCAAGCTTTTTTTTAACAAATCAAGGTCGCAGCATGAAGACATCTTCAGTCAAAGAAAACCGTTTCATACGTATTATGGGTAGTTATTAAATTAGTACCCTTAATGTAGGTTTCAGGGAGCAAAGCTTGCCCCTATAATATTCTACGTTTTTTTCTACGTCTGACAGACACTGCCAAATATACGTATTTTCTACCTGTAACTGATTTGTGTTGAGTTAGAGACAAGGTAGACTTTGTTGTGTTGCTTGAACAAAAAAGGTTAGTTGCTTGCAATGCTAGTGAGTAAGCGAGAAAGGGTCCCCCACTTTTTACTTCACCATCAGATGATTCGTTTGTTGGTTGTGATGGCTCAGTGATGATAATGATTGTTGCAGCTTTGAAACGTTCATGTGAATACCATACATACATATACAATTGGAAAGACAGGGACTGTCCATTGATTTGGGCTATGACACGTGTCTGAGCGTTTGTACTTCCCCATTTGATATTGAGTAAAAATCTGTTCTTACGTTTTACCCCTCTATACTTATTCATTGCATTGTACACAACAGTGCCCACTAAGAGCTCCCTTAATATTCCGCTGGCTCTTCTCTCTCTTCTCTACCAATGTAGTGCTACCCACACAGAACAGCCCTTCGTCTTTTCCTCTCTCCCCTCCCTACTAATTCATTACTTTCAAAGTTGGCTACAGAGACTGTTTGTAATGCTTTCTTATGGGACTAATTAATCTTTATCTTAACATGGACGTAGATAGACCTCTTTACCGTTAACTGTCGTCGGTTTGTATACCTTCATTACATCCTACTACTTACCTGGTCTGAAACTTGGTGATTATTTTCCTCCTGATACTTCACAGACTGATCAAAAAAACTACTCTAGTGTTTGTATGATATTGAAGAAACTTGTGGAAGCCGTAACGCAGTCAGACAGGAAAATGTGACGTTATTCACCAAAGCCATTATATGGTCAGTTGTATCACCGGGTTTGTCGATTTTAGTCTTCAATAAAGTATAACTGTTTTCCAGAAAATCTAAAAACCAAAAAAACAACACAATAAAGTCTTTGTCACATCGAACATGTGCAGACTAGCGACTAATTTTAAGACAGAGTCTCCCATCACCTCTAGTTTCTCCAAGCTTACATTGTCATTTGCATTTACTACGTTAGTGCTTCCATATTTGTTTCCATGGACGGACCTTTCTCTTTTGTGGAATCATTTTCCTTATCGAAATGATATGACTTTACTGTCTTGATATCAATGAGGTTATCATGTACGTTGGACTTGGTGGGTCAGGTAGCGCGTATTTAGTGTCTCTTATTGACATACTGTCAAATCGGTTTATAGTTTCCCAGTCCATATTAATGGCACTGATGGTTTCCAGAAGAAGAAAATTCCGTTCCTTTTTTCGGTCGACTTTAACCGCAATGTTATTTTGTGCCTTGTTTATTTTAGAAATGCTCATTTGCTCAAAAGCTGAATTATTAGTATCTAAAATCTCATGCTCAAAAGTTTTCATCTCTTCATTCTTTCCAATATCCACATCCCAACCGAAATACTCTGCCACTTTCTTTCTCAGCTCGTTCGCCACAAACGTTAGGTTGGTTCCTATAGCTTTGTAATGCATGAGTGGAAACTCAGGATAATTGATTTCGACTTTATATTCATCGCTAAAGTATCAAGGGGTATCAAGGTTTGTCACTCTGAAAGTACAAAACAGTTCGGTACCTTTATTGTACCAAGGGACTAGTAACTTGTTGCCGAAATCGTTGGGGTCGAATTATATATCTATTCTGGATTCTCTGCTTGGTGGTTCGAATATTTTGCCTGGATCTTTTTCCATATTCAAATTTTTTAAATTAACTTCCAATCAATTTCGTTTGATGATCCAGTTTTTAGATGAAAAATCTTCCTCTTTTTGCTGTGAATCGGGCAAGTTCTACATATCCAACGAGAGTAGACTGGCCTAACATTACTTCCGGTTTGATAAAGTCCAGCAGTTCCCCTTCCCCAGCTTCTTTTAAGTACCATCGTATAACAAGTGCAGTAAGTCGTTTCTTACAGAAGATAATTCCACAAAGTCGGTTTTCTATTGTAGTCTCAATGGCTGGTTTCGGTTTTCTTTCCACTAAAATCTCCCAAAGTACCTCAATTTTATTTGAAACGCAGTGTCGTAATTTGTACGTTTCTGGATCCAATGTCATCTTTTGGGGTGTTTCCTTTAAGATGATTTCTTTGACAAATTGATTCATCCAGTTGTCTAACTTTTTAACAAACTGAAATAAAGTCGTTTTGGCAGTTTCTATTAGCATTAAAATATTGGGCTCAATCTCCTCGGATAGATCACAGTTTAGATTGATGTCATGATAACCATTGTGTGGCTGGCATTGTAATTTTTCAATCCATTGAATCAAATGATAGATTTTTAATTTTGCTGCTATTTTACAGCAATATAGTCCTGCAAAATATAAATAAAATTAAAAAGTTAAACTTGGTTCTTATTTTTTTCATTAAAACTGGAGTGACTGCATACCCAACTCTTGATATGTTAGTAGCATATCGGTTAAGAAGCTTGCAAGTTTTTCTGGTACACCTTTATTCTTGTCGTAAATCTATTCCTCAGACGTTAACGATGGATGACTTACACGTTCAATGATAGAAATTTCGTTTGCCTCTCCAAAATTCTTTGGAAACCTTGAAAGCATTTCGATAAGTTGGGTTACGTCTTCGCATAAAAAATCCGTACGCTTATATGTCGAGGTAAAAGGACGTCTTTCCAGCAAGGCGCTTGTGGAATATCTAAAAATAATAAATAGT
>JAQFZH010003904.1:0-12929 GCA_034695485.1 Entomobrya nivalis | reverse complement strand
GAGTTCTGGTGGCTGGCTATTCATATCTTGACCCTTATCACGGCACTTCTCTTTTCTCTTGGATCAATCTACGCATTAAAGGCCAAACGTTCTCTGGGGGAGGAATACCAAATTGTGTGGACAGACGCCACTGTGATGCACATCTATTTTGGGTATGGAGTCCTAGGCATCTTCCTTGTCCATCTTCTCGTGGGATCATTTCGGTTCAGCAACACGCAGCTCCGCATGGTCCAGATCGGTTTACATTGGCTGTTCGGATGGCTTGAATACTTGTTCGCCATGGGTGCCATCATGGCCGCTGCTGCTATTCCATCCGGAATTATGAGCTGCTATACGTTTGGCATCTATTGTGCATTTATTGCATTCCAAGTAGTGTTCACCCTGGGAATGGAATACCACATGAGGAAGGTGGACGATCTTCTGGAATTGAACCCACCTCGCACCTACCTGCCACCTCCAGTCATGCGTATTTTTCATCGCGATGCTCCCGTAAGTCAAAACAGAAAATTGATTAATAATTTATGCTCAGAACGATTCTGACTTGAGAGCCTTGTCTAAATAATCATTTTATTTGATTTTCAGCACGCCAAGTTCCGGGTTGTCATGCTGGTCGTGTTTGTGGTGTGTTGTTTTCTCTTCTACTTTGCGTTGCACGTGTCAATGAATTTGCCTGGAGGGGAGGCCAGTTGTTTTCAGCCCATTGAGGAAGTGACTGCTGAAGAACTTGAGTCTTAAGTTACTTATGAATTCATATTTGTATTTTGTAGTTTATGTTTTATAATTGAAATAGCTTGGATAAATTAAAATATGTATTCTAATTCCCAAGATGCAAATGTAATTAATGTTGTGGAAATACTGTAAGTTACATATTTTCTTTTGCGAAAATTATTTTTATGCGAGGGATGATGCTGTCGGCCAAAGTTTGTACAGCAGACTATTTTTAAAACAGTTTTTGTTAGTTTAAAAATTTGAATAAATGTTGTGCTTGAAAGTTACAAGTTCAAACATAGCATATTAATTGTTTCGTTTTCTAATTAAATCATTGCATGGAATTTATACTGAATCACAGAAAAATACATTTGAACTTCATGCATGTCTTGGAATCAATCAACATTATCTTTAGACTTATTTATAAACGTTACCAGTGAACCAGTGACAGGGACCACTGACCACGCAAAAATCTCAATTCGCCCCAAAAATCATCATCATTTTCACAACAACTAGTTTAGTTGATCAACATCATTTTAAAAGCCATTTAAACAAATCATAAATTTATTCATGTAACTATCATGTCCAGAAATAATAGCTTCCAGCATCTCTTTCTGCCACACAGTTCTAATACTTTGTTCGATCATTTCATCCAACCTTGAAATTTGCATCAAGGCGAATGCTCTTCTGGAATGCTACTTTGTACATACATACATCAGCTATTCACCTCTTTTCAGCTGACAATATTGATTTTTTTGGAAAATAATATTCTGGTTGACTGACGTTGACGGTGCGTTGGCGTGAAAACAACAAAACATGCCTACGCATCAATAATACTCACCAATAATTTGTCATTCTCTTTTTTGTGACATTTTTTAAATTGTGGATTAATCAATCAATCAATCAAATTAAAAATGAGCAATTGCAACCAGAGTCGTAGTGTTATCAATGAGGACCTCTTATCTTGCCCAATCTGCTTACAAATTCCCGAACGAGAGGTCTACCAGTGCCAAAATGGACATTCAATTTGTGGAAGATGCTTATCATCTCAGGAGAATCTTGGAAGGGTTCATGGAGATGGTGATGCTAGAGGTGGTCGCTGTCCGCAGTGTAGGTTGCCAATGAATTTAAACTCCGCCACGAGGAATAGGGCTTTGGAGGAAATTTTGGATAGCTTGGAATTCGATTGTCCTCAAAAATTCAAGGGATGTCCGGTACGGATGGCCAGGGGGAGGATTGCTGTTCATTCGCAAATGAATTGCGAGTATGGTCAAAGGCCCGAGGTAAAAAAGCATAAACATAATTAACTTAAGATTAGTTAAATGATCCATTAATTGGGGTTTTAACAAGTTAAAAATTGATGTTTATGCTGGTCGTAGGATTTGAGGCATTTTGAAGCATTTCCCAAGCCATTATCTCCAGGCGCCAAGATAACCATTAAAGGCGAGGTGTTTGAGGAGGCTCTCAGGTTAGTAAACATTGTTGTTAAATGCCTGGTTAAGTTTTAAGTTAAGTGAAAACCTGAATAAGTAGAATATGATACTATTTTACTTTAATTCCAGGTTTAATGTCGACATCTGCGATCAATCATCCCAAAATGCTGCCGTGCTATTCCACTTTAATCCTCGTTTCAACCCATCCAATATTCCAGATGATGTCAATGTCGTGGTCCGCAACACTTGGTTTCCCAATCGTGGCTGGGGTCACGAAGAAAGGTACAGTGTTCCCTCGATCCCATTTTGGAAAGGTGCAAAATTTAAAATTGAGATTTGGTGTGAACTGGACCAATTTCATGTGGCTATTGATGGAAAGTCTTTCGTTGACTATAAGTACCGACTTCCAGTGGACCTTGGGAGGTACCTGAAGATTGTTGGGGGCTGCAAGATAACCAAGGTGGAAACTAGATTGTGATGCTTATTTAATTATTGTGTTGTGACACTGATTAGTGATTATCATTAAAATTGTTTTATATGAATGAACTGTTATGAAATAAATAAACAAATATGCTTTATACTTTCGAAACTGCGTAAATTAAATGATTTATTTAATTAATTGCGAATATCAACATGAATCACTTCCACTTGTCCTAAAATTCTTAAATATTTTCCTGAACTCAAGGGCATCCCATTCCTGTACTCAAACTCAGTCAAGTGATCTCCATCTGCTTCGAAGTGGAATCTCGTTTTCTCGCATCTTATCACCAGTTTGAAAACTTGATCTCTCTCAAAAGGAAATTCGGAAGAGTCTTGTTCCTCATCATCCCAGTTTTCATGTTCCAGTGGTCCAACCAACGTGTTCATGACGATCATGTTGTACTCAAACTCTTCCGATGCAAATCTGGGATTAAAGTGTAAAATTTTATTGTCCCCTCTCGCCTTTTCACACAGGTCAACATCAAATCTTTCAACGTCCCGGAGAACACGAGCAATTATAGTTATCCTGGCACCGGGCTTCAGTCCACCGTCTATGCGCGTCAAGTATTTTAATTGCTGTTTGTAATTACGATAAAAAACGCAATAGATCAGCATACATATTATCAATTATCTATGTGCGATGAAAATATAATTAACAATTTCACAAAATAGTACAAACAAAAGTTTTTTACCCGAGTATCATCATCCTCGTCTCCTTTAAACTCTTCTCCGTCACTTTCTTGACCGTATAAGGAAAATTGGTTTGGACTTGGACCTGCAATTGCAGCACCTACCTGACATTTTTCTATTTTTAGATAAAAATTAATTTAATTAATTAGCAAAAATTGTACCGTGGAAAACATGGAAGTGAACAAAACAGCTCAGCTGTCAAACAAAACTAGGTTCTATACAGCTCCAGCCCACACTCTACCGTCTAAAGAACTCACCTACCATCTCTGCATAATAATATAGTCAGTCATAGTCACTATCACAACACAACATGTCGTCGTGCTCATGTGGGTGGCTTCCCAACTCAATTAATTAAATACCCGATGAATTTTCAGGAAAACCTAGACAACCATCAAGTTTAGATACAGCTCGACTATGTGTTTTATGCTTATAGGCTACAAAAAATACTATTCAATGAGTTTTCTAAATGTTTTAAGAGTTCGAGTTGGGCTCCATTTTGGGGTAATTTGAGAAAACGCCTGGTCATTTTAGATGTTGAGGTTGAGACCTGATGCATATAGGAATCTGCAGTGATAGCGAGATGAATTAAATAAATAACCTTTTTTATTATGTTTCAGCGGTACTAACTTAATAAAATAACATTTATTTATCAGTATCGCGATTCGGGATGAATATACTATTTCAATTCTCTCCATATTTGCATAAGGAAAATTTTCAATGCTGAACCGGCGCACACAACACTTTTCCAACTTGCATCCAATTCGGGTTCTACACCATCCACACCAAACCAATGCATGCGCTTGATTTGATTTGAAGTTTTTCAGCTTTTGAGCAACCGATGATGTACCGAGCAGGTAAGGGAAGTTGAAAATCAAAATATTAAAAAATACTATATTTTCAAAATCAAATTAAGCCAGAACATTTTAGACGTACAATATAGCTGATAAGATCAACTTACATTCCACATTATTCCCGTCTTGCCAGGTTCCAGCAGTTTAACCTATGTCTCTTAATGACTTCAAACTGCATTGTGCTGGCTTTAAATTACCGTTGATTACCATTCCTCAATTGTTAAAATAAATTATTGCAGAGAATTAGTTGTAAATCACTGTCCACGCTTCCAATTTCCGATGTTTTAAACTTTGCAACTTTCTGTAAAAGGCAAAAGAGAAATATCAAATAGTAACGACTCAATCAATGCGGTAGTTATAATTTCTAATCTCAAATGTTTCAACCAACCGAAAATTGTTTTTTTCTTCCGCAACTTTTAATTTTCTAAAAGGCAGCAAATGTGACTCATGAACTACCACAGGATGACTCAAAATCAGCCACTTGCAAATCCTACAATTCGGCCCCGTATAAGATCCTATATAACTATAACCCATTTGACTTTGAAACAATGAAGTCAAGTTTAAAGCTTGCTTACAAGAGTAATACACATTCTTTCGTTTAATTCCATTTAAAGATTCATTAAACTGTGTTAGAAACGTTGACGTAACAGCAGACTTGTTTTTAGTAACATCCACAAATATGGCCACTAATAGAACCGAACTATTGTCACGTTCCTTCTCATGGGCAGTTGTCATATCATTATACTTTTTGTTATAATATAAGAGATGGATTTCCATCGGGAAGGACTCCAGGTCCACAGTATGCTCACTTCCAAAATCATTCCGGGATCCCCAGTGGAAATGCAGGGAGTGGAACTCATAAGTCTGATTGTTAGGCAAAGTTATTTGCATGTCGTCATGGTTTTCTTGGTTTGTTTTTGGTTTAATGTCGGCAGTGTTTCCACGGTAGGAAATGCCGTATCTTTTGAAGATATACTTGGATCTTGGAATGGACATGAGTCCACGGCTGGTGTGGATGCAATCTTTAAGTTCCAGGTTTATAGGGGATTGGGGGTGGGTGGTTGGAGAGGTACATTTGGAAGGCCATTTAGTTTGATCGATGATTTGATTCCCATGCCCTTTAGTTGACGTTAACTTGTAGCGCCAATTTATATCAATTATTGCTCCGGCGTCGGTTAACTCGTCGGATGTGCCCAAAGTTGGATTTAAAATGAGGAGGATGTAACTAAGAACTAATTTTAATAGGATTTCCGGGATCATTTTTTATTTCACGCAGAATTGTGGGTGGGTGTAATACTTTCTGTTTTGCTTTGGTTAAACTATGATCAGCTATGCATGCCAAATAAGCTTAAAACTTATTTATATTTTTAATTGGTATTGACTAGATTAGATGGTTGAGGGAAGCTGTTTTATGAATGAACTAATCGATTAATTCTGAGCGTTTTATTTATTATCTCATTGTATCGCAACTTTACACCTTCGCCTTCTTATGTAAAAATTAATATCCAATTGCAGTTTATTGCATGATGTCGTTTAATGTGTAATGAGCTTTTTTATAGACAATTGCAACTTGCATTGCATGTCGCGTCGAAAAATTAATATGACTCACAAATTTGATGACATTGTTTACTTGTTGACAGTTGACAGATATTCTTGATGAGTATGAATGAAAATATGCGAACAAAATAAAAATTGTGTATAAATTAATTTAACAGTGGAGTACATTTTTTTATTCTGCTTTTCCATAAATGAAAATTCGAACAAAATGAAACATAATATTTAATTATTTTAATTTATTTTATCTTAATCTTAAGTATCGTAATTCTACTGATAGTCAACTTCCATCACAGATATCATGTGTACTACTTCAACTTAAAACAAAGTGACAAAAAACGTATTTAAAGTAATAACAAACGACTGACTTTGAATTACACTCTTCGTAATTATAATCTTTTTACCTAAATAATATTTTTTAGATGATTTGATGATCATGATCATACCATTACCATGTATTACCCTTTTAATATTTCTTTTCACTAGACTTCCCGACTAAGTTCAAATTTTAAATATGCATAACATATTTTACCACCAAAATAAGATAACATGCTGACCTAAACCTAATTACAATTAAATTGTACACTCAACAAGAAAAATTAGAATTGTACATAACTCCAAATAAGGCCATTTATCATTTTCAGTACACAATACTTTTTTTCTGGCTGCATTACTGGTTGGCTGGCTCATATTTAAAAGATGTCCATGCATTTTGTACATTTTATAGAGTGACATTTTGAAATGGAAAAACTAAATCATTTGTTTTTGGTCGAATTTTAATTGGAATTATGAACAAGTCTTTTTTGATGCCATTGATTATTTTTTACAAGCATTTTATAAAATAGGCTTAAAAGATTGGAATAGCAAGACATTCGGCAATTTTTATACATTTTTAATATGCTTTTGGAATAAATTGCACATTGCACATAACCAAACTGAGAGCTGGCGGACATCTTGTTTGCTTGATTAAGAGACACGATTTTCAACAAAAAAATTAACACACATTTTACTAACCTTATTTTAATTATGTACATTGTACAGTGTAATTGTTAATAGTACGATAAAACTTCACTTTGTTTAAGTATATTAAATCGCTTATTTAACTTGAATACATTCTAATTTTAATTAGCTTTCTTACACTTTTATATTTAATCTAAAATTGCATCTTGGAAAAAAGAAGCCTCATCATCGTCAGTAAAATAGAGAGAGAGATTGCTGAACATAATCTTTTGTTGTTTTTGTAGGCTGGAGAGACTCATGATTTTTGCAGAAGAAAATAAAAGGTTAATTTTGGTACATTTGTAGTTTTACGGGGATCACTTTGTTGGCAGATTAGAACATTTAGAAGGCAGCATCTTGGGATGATAAGATAGATCCAAAGCAAATATAGAATGATGGAAGAAAAATTGAGAAATTGATTGCTTTGAGTTGATTGTACATCAATGACAATGTTCTGTAAAAAAAACAATCAAAAGTATTCAACATAAATATTTAGTAAACTTCTAGTTTAAATATTTTTCAGAATATAATTTTATTTACCTGTAACATCCACCACAACACTTTTCTTCCATCCAAAGCAAAAGTATCCCGCCCCCGCACCCACTGCCACAGCCAAGCATAACCATACATTATACGTCATAAAGATAAGCATCAAAAAGTAGGAGATTATCATCTGAACAATATGAAGAACAGTTTGCCAGCAGTGCATCATACTTAGGATCTTCACTCTACAAAAAAAAAACACTCAATTAATTAAAATATTGCATAAAAGCCAAAAATAACAACCAATTATCCCATTAAAAAATATACAAAAAGAGGAATAAAGTTGAAGGTTATAAGGATTTTATAAGGTAAGTGGATGGATTTATTGGATGGGTGTACTTGTAAGTTCCTCGGACCGGAGTACAAAGTTTATTTTTCACATCCTCCCCTAGCACCAAGGATCCCCCTTCACCAGACCCGGATCCGGATCCTCGACGACTGACTATGATAACTGATGGAACAGTCTTGTAATTTGAAGCATCTCCTTCGTTAAAGTTGGCATTTGTTTCTGGTCCATCTTTTGGCAAAGTGGAGGAAGGGACCTTATCTGCCATACATTTTGGGCATCCACTAACACCAGTGCAACTTCCACTGACTCCACAGGAAGTTGAGGGAGCTTGCTGATTAGTTGTTTTGCTCACGCGACATTCACAGGTGGTGGTTGTGAGAAAAACTGGATTTATGTCGGGGTTATATTGGGAACTGAACATGGAGGTGGTACCAATTCTACACAAAGTTTATTTGGAAATGAAGAAGGTGGAGGAAGGAAGGGTTAAGGAGAAAGCGAGGGTTTTTTTTTCTTTGGGAAGATTGTGAAATGGACTTACTGAACAGTTTTATGAGTTTCTCTCATCGTGCCCCCATTTTCCACTGGAACGGCGACAGTGCTGAGCTGTACAGTTTGGAAGCTGTGACGATACAGATGTTCCCGGTAGAACTTGAGACCTTCATAAGCAAAAGCGAGGAAGAAGATGACTATCATGGAAAGGAAGAGTCCACCAGCTTCCGAGATTTTCCAGAATTCAAAGAGAATCGTCTCGTTGACTCCTCCATGGAAGTACATCTGGTCGAACATGGAATGAGACAAAGGAGACATCATTTTAAAAACAAATAGTTTTTCTCTCAACAAATCAAGAAAATTAATTAATTCATAAAAAAGTACAATATATTTTTAATTTTAATAATTTTGTTTTTGTTTACATGCATCATCCCATGTCCCATTGATGAATGATCCATATGATTTGAGTGGGCACCGGCGCTGCTGTCATCATGACTACCATGATCGACTATTGTCGATGGGGTAGTACTTGTCATCATCATGTGGCCGGCGTGATCGTGTCCTCCTCCGCCTCCCATGTCATGACCGTGATGATTATGATTACTGTGATCCATTTTGAGTGAGATAAATGTTCTGGCTAGATAACTTAAATTAATTCACTGGATTTTTTCTGACAGTCTTGTATCCTTTTTTCAGTGGTCACCTTAAAAAAATCAAACAAAAATGTTGCAAAATTAAATATTTTTCTATTTTATTTCTTAAGCTAATGTTGAATGTTCCAGTCATATAGACATGCAGACACACTGGTATACATTTTATAATGCCACCTGCACCTGCCTGTCTTCAGTTTATATATTGCGTTGCGGTCTCTCTGGACTAGTCGAAAGCAAACCTTGTCAATAATTATGAAACTTTCAAGATACTCCATTGGATAAAATCGTTCGAGTAGGTTTTTAAGCTGACAGCTCAAAAATAAAACGTAAGTGTTTCTTATGGTTAGTTGGTTGACTGGACGCGGCTGCGGCACGTATGAACAATGTATGAAATGAACCAATAATTTTTACAGTACAATAACCTGCTTTTTAGCTTTTGACTAATTTAGTTTGCATAGCAATTTATTTAGTTCTGAAAATAATGACAGGCTAGGGTAATTTCTATAACTGCTATGCTGACTTGACTGTGCATTTCTAAATTTTAAATGATAAAAAATTCGCATGATGCATCCACTCCAAGGAATATTGACACTGTTGCGTTGAGTGTACAACAAAACCTTAGACAAAGTTGTTGCACAATATCACGTACGCCACCACAGAGCCCATTCTTAAGTCAATCAATTAATTTGAACACACCAACTCATGGAGAGCCTACTCCAATCCAAAATTATTTTCCAGCATGGATTTCCCTAATTAACCAATATATTTATGTATGCTGTTGTAATTAGTGCGGTTTTCTATTGCGGTGTAATACATACTATTTTCACGCGAAAAGAATCATACACCGCAGCACAACTTTGTTTAGAAAATTATCAGCTAGTTCAACACAGAATTAGTTCAGTAGGTTCGCGCAACGCTGGAAAAAAAGCATGCACAGCAATATGGCATATATTTTATAAGATAAACTAACTCTAACCTTGATTTGTTTTAAATAAGGTAGTTATTTTTAATTTATACAACTTGTTTACTTGAACTCTGATGTGGATGTGAGCCAGATCAACAAGTGATGCGAGCGATTCATATATGCACACTGATTGATTTTTTTTTGTTATCAGTAATTCTTTACCATATTTTTAATCGCGTTGGTCGAGTCGAGTCTTAATGCAATACATTGTAAGCAGACATGCGACTATGAAACTACATTTAACTTGCAATCGATGTGCATTTCCAAAAGCTTCATTGAAAAAGTCATCTGACTCAGACTCTAGAGATACTAATTAATATATTATGCTTATAAAGCTTGAGCAAATTTAGGTGAAAAAATGAAACATTATTTTTTAATTAATTAATTTTCTTATCATGTCACCTTTTTTCCATGAAATTCATTAACTCACAATCAGTTAACCTACTAGGTAAATTTAAATTACTACTTACTATGGTTATTCAAGTCGGTTTTTACGTCAAGATAAACTTGTAACAAGAAGTGTGTAGTTCTTAGAAGGTCCGTCTCGTCTACAACTACAAGTTGAGACGAAACGAATGCAAAATAAATATAAATTGATAAGTTATGCTCGATAAGATAAGATAAGTCAAATCCAAATTTAACCTGCAATTATCCAGTTGTGTTAATGTTAATGAAATTACCGATTCTTTCCAAGTTTCAATTAGACTTTTCGCAGAACACAGAACACAAAGGCAAGAAATTCAACACTGACGTATGTATACGAACGATTGCAATCGCACCAAACCAAATAGCTTTTCTTAAAAGTTTAAAACTTCAGGTAAACTTATTACACTTTACTATTTATTTACACAGTACACACACTGCCATAAAAGTAAGTTAAACTGTTGAAAATTCAACCGTAAAATTTCTTAACAACTTGAAAAAAGGGAAAGTTAGAAATTTAATTAGAAAAATGATGTTACTTTTAAATCGCTAACAATTGTCAATCCTACAACAAACCTATTTACGTATGTGCATAATTGAAACACAACAGAACTTGCTGCGAGAATGTACACTACTAGAACTAATCAAGGGATATTTTGAGATGCGAAATTGCGAATGCGAAGGAATGCAAACTTGCTACAAACATTCAAACAAGTCAAGTCAAAATCAAGTTTTTTTGTCAAGCCAGTGTACAGTCAAGTTTATTAACTATGGCCAATAATATGCCATTAAAAAGCTACAAAATGGCACCGTACCAGTCAAATAAAAAAAAATTATGACATTTTTTTTTTAAAACGTAAACCGTGGATAGTCGTAACAATAGTAATAACGCTGCACTTGCTTGTTTTTGCACTGCTCAAAAAGCGATATCACTTTCATTTTTTTAGTTTGAATGAATTACATGATGCGATGTTACATAAAGGACATAACAAAACATTCCTTTTAGACTAAAAGCGCAGCGGTAGCAGCGTACTCCCTTCAACAGCGTCAGCGCAGCGTCGTCACACAAAAAATATATTGCTGTATCCTTAGTCCTACCTACCTAAGCGTTATCGTAGTCGTGGTTTGGTTTGGTCACCATTGCCAACACAAACCGAAATATAACATTTAGAAAAATAGAAAGCCCAAAAATTATTAGATAATCTGTCCTGTCAGCAAACAAAGCTACAGCGGACAACCTTGCCCCAGGCAAAACCTTTTTTAGCTTGACAATATAATATGCAGCTAGGCTGAGTATGAGTTTCTAGTAAGTGGACAATGGGCAGTGCAACACTTGTTATTAATTAGAATGATATAGAGTCCTTCAAAACACGACCACAAAGACAAAACTATTAAACCACGCCAAAACAAATATATAATTAAAATACATTGGAAGCCTATTCACCATCCACCATCGTAAACCTATAATATTCACATACGCTTTGTTTTAATTTAGTCGATTCAGCAAACTTTTTCAATATATCTTATCTTAATAATGCATTGTTATGGATAAATACCAGATTGTCAAAATATTTTCCTTACATATTTCAGTCCAATGTTCAATGAAATCTTTTGCTTACCCAATTGATTTAATATAATTTAACTATAAAAAAAGAATTAACTGAATCTTAAATATATCTGCAGTTCTATTTCTATTGCCAATAATGAAATGCAGTTTATTCTTGATACCATATATTTTTGCGGTTACAAAATACTCTGAACGGACATGTGACATATGTGCTATTTAAAAATCTGCTGTATATTTTTATTTATGGATGTTAGTGTAGTCTGCGTTCTGTCTTTTTGAGTAAGATTTATTAGTTTATTACCTACATTATATTTTAAAGTAAAACTTAATTATATGCATAAAATATATACCTGAATAACAAAATGTTTATCTAAACCAAAACCAAACCATGAACCAGCACACACACTCCACCAATCACACAGAACAAAAATAAAAACTTACATAAAAAAAGAAGGAGAAGAGATAGAGTTGGGTTAGTTGTACTGCAAACAGATCATCCGACAAAGGCATACTAAAACTAAACTAATCCAATCCACAAATCTATGAACATTTTAAATCGCTAAACTAAAAAGTTGAAAGTGTACATACGTAAGTATAAGTTCTATGATAAGTTATGCTATTTGTATATCTTTAATGTGTAAATGCATAGGCACCTGCTGCAGTACCAGAAGAATTGATAACTGACTGACTATGACTGCAGTAAATCTGGGTTCCTGATAAATCTCACTCAAATAATGAGGATGAGTATCTTATATTATGAGTATGATGAGTAAAAATTGAATGAATAAATGGTTGACTGACTGACGCGCTTCGCTTCGCAGAATTTCGCGTTAATGCATCGACAGGCTCTGCTGTTTGCAGCTAATCTTAACCCTTTCATAGTATAAAAATAAATTGTTAAAATATACTGGATAAAAACACGTTTCATTTATGCGTATACCTACTCAACATTGTTTATTGCTTCAAGTTGGATGAGAAGATGTAAATGCCCAGCAGAAAAATAAGATAATCAGGAAATCATAAAAGTCAAGAAGCGTAACGGCCATTCGAGTTTTAAGAAAAATAACATGTTCACAAGCTCAGGTGAACAAACCGGAAATTGGATGACGATAATGATCTCTCTCAAGAAACAACGATGATAATCCTATCTTTTTACTAATTACTTAAATAATTAACCTAAGTAATCTTCAATTGAAAAAAGGAAATTGAAAAAATGGAAATGCACGTGGTGCAGGTAGGTGCAAAATTGCATGGCATATTGAAATGAATGGAGACACTTGACGTAA
>JAQFZH010003903.1:0-12930 GCA_034695485.1 Entomobrya nivalis | reverse complement strand
GTAACGTAGGGGAAGGGGTCCGATTTTAGCGTTAGGTAGTTATCGAAAACTTTAGTTTTCGGGCGTTCTGCTCGTAATACATATAATCATTATAATCATCTAATCATCCTTGTTTTAGCTCTTTTTGAACGCTGCTACAGCAGGTGTGTTTTCTGAAATCGACTTTAAAATTAATAGAATGACATGAATCATCATCATTAAACTATAGCGTTGAGTAAAAACAGATCATGCGAACAAGGTTAGATTTTAGATGAAGCATGTGATCAGTGGTGGGTGTATGTACAATGTAGCAGTAAAATGTTACATGTTTCTCACCTTGCTTACCTTGTCAACTTGTCACCAGCAAACACTCTTCGAGTTCGTATTCATTCATTTGTATGCTTGCTCGTATTTGTATGTGAATACCTATTTGGCGACTTTAGTTTTTTTGGGTGAAGAATACAGAATGTTATCATGTTTAGTAAAATATGCATAACCATAACCTAGCTAACTAATCTCATTAATTTGTCTTTGTTAGTTTCAAAACTATAAAAAAGTGCCAAGATGGTTGACAACCGCTTAATTTGTTCGCTGGAATCTCTCGCGGTAGAAGAAAAGGAAAGGAGCCCGAATGGCCATGATGATGATAGCGATACCCAAGAACTGCGCCAGCCCTTCGATATAATTCCAGAAGAGGTAAGCAATCACCAAATGGAATATTTGAATTGTATTGTTTAATATTGTCTTTTTGATTGTAGTTATGGGAGTACATCTTCAATTTCTTGGAAAACTCTTCTGAAGACCTCTTCAACTGTAGCAGAACGTCTGTTTCATTCAAAGAAATGCTAGAGGGCACTAAAATTGTTTGGCTATTCGATCAGGTATGATAATAATGTGTTGTTATATCAAATAGCTATGACTTCATGACCAAAAGTTATATGTTATTACGGAGCTGAAAGCGAAGCTCAGCGGAGTATTGACTTGATCGCGTTTGTCTGTCTGTCCGTCTGTCTGTAAGCACGATAACTCAAGAACGCGTTGACCAATTTCGTTCAAATTTGGTACGTATGTCAGTTTGGTGAAGGGCAAGAACTCTATTGATTTTCAGCCCCCTAGGTCAAACCCCAAGGTCAAAGGTCAAAATCGAAAGTGTTCAACTTGTACATAGTGTCCATTTGAATAGCGCAATCGAAAGCTCTGGTTGAGTAGATCACGACTCATGTGTCACTTGGGGTCACGGTGACCTTGATGGATCAGAAATCGGGGTCACAGGTCGCAATGTCAAACAAATGTCATGTGACATATCATTCGAAAGCATTTTTCATTGGCAACGACAATGTTAATCATTATCATGTATCGAATCGTTTCAGCTCCGTCGTTATGATCGCTATTACAGCGGGTTTATTTTAAAGTGTACTAATAATAAAAACTTTGATTTCTAGATTTTGCCACACATTTACCCCTATTTAAGAAATGAGGATATTTTACAATGCAGGGCAACGTGCAAAAAGTGGAAGGCAACTATAAACACGTTTGTTGAAGATCATTCTTGCTATCATCCTTCTATACCGTATGGAGACTATAGAGGTGACACTGGTCGTGAATCTGTTTACTATCCTCTAGTTTCGAAAAAACTCCACCAGGTACGCTTCAACTGGATTGAAGAATTAGAAAAGTTCTGCAAAGATTTCCCACCATCGATTTGTAAAGGAAATCCCATCTTAGGTAGGTCAGTGTGTTTCTACGCTCGGGTAGATCCTACTTGGATGCAGAATGCGGTAATTTTTCTATCTCGGTATGGGCAATACATCTGGTACTTTACATTTCAAAGCGAACATCCCGTAGATCAATATTTGGAATATCTTAACAAGTTTTTAGAACATTTACCAAATTTGAAAAAGTTGCGTGTATATTCCTCCTGGGATCCGCAAAATCTTGAACTTGAGCTAGTGGGAATAAGGGACCAATTTAGGATCCGAGAATGTCCCTTGTTAAAAATTCTGGAAATAAATGTTAGGGACACAAGAATTCGATACAAATTAATGAATCAATTCGCTCGACAAGTCCAACGGTTGGAGCTGGATCAATGGGAACCTATTTATTCAGTGAAGGCGGAGATGTTGTTGGATACATTGAAGGAGCTGATTATTAATGTAGATTCAAATGAAATACTTGAAAGTTTGGCCACAATATCCTGTCGAAAGCTAAGGAAGCTTACTGTCACGCTAAGATACCGTGGTATAGATCTAAGAATTTTCGAGCGAGTACTTAAGAATTTAGGGAAACGCTTACGTGTTTTAAAAATTGTCGTCAGTACAATTGGCTCCTTTCAAGGAGATACTCAACACCGATTTTCGGGTTTAATTCTACCAAAGCTTGACGTTCTAGTTTTGGTCAATGCATCAGAACTACCAGCACGTTTCTTTTGCTGCGTGCAGTCGATTGAACATTTGTACTATGAAACATGGCTTGACAATAGTGCAGGAACTGCCTGCATGTCCAAGTACTTTAATAAGGCAGATATGTATGAATCGACAATTTGGGATGTGCTCCCTTTCTTAGGTCGACTGACGCATCTTTTTATGAACCCGGCTAACGTGAAAAAGGTTTACACTAGACAGAGTTATGATTTGAAGGGGAAATCAAGTCCAGAACTTATTCTAGTTAGCCATTCTCGCATGAATTGTTTTAAGTTGTAATGGAAGCGAGTTAGTGTAATATTTTACGCATTTAGTCAGAGTAAATGAAATCATAAAATAATACTGCCGACAAAATTTATGATATTTAAAACATTATATATATATATTACTTTGTATTATATATAGATGGATATGAAACTCATCTATTATATACTCAACTAATTTAGTGATCTTAAATAATAGTTCAAACTAAAATTCATTTTTAAGTAAATAGATAAATATTGGAATCTATTTTTGAAGGAGTAAATAAAATAAATTTTTTTTTTTCGAGAAACAATGACAACAATCATATTCGAACTTCGGATTCCGAAGTAGCAACTCTTTTCTCAGATATTATTTGCTAAAATTATATTACACTGTATATATTATAAAATTATATATTGCAATTTACATTTTGTATGATAATAAATTAAAACAACATTAATACTTACTTTTTTACAACAGGACTTTTTTTTGATAATTTTTACTAATGTGAAATGGTTAGGTTCGTTAAGACCAAAAAAATGTGACTAACTCCCTCCAGACGTAACATGTAAAAATACATTTATCTTATCATGTGCTGGTTGGTCCCATTTACTTACGTATATTTTCACTTACTACAAATACATCTTGCAATTGCAATCAATATCATCAATAAAAACCACAAGCAAGTACCTCACCTGCAACCTGTGAATTAACATGGTTAAATAAAATATTTACTTTTTTTCATGAAAGTGGTTAGGTTTATAACTTCGTTGCTTCGAAGTTCGAATGGAAAGATATATGAGGAATGAAGTTATACATTTTTAAAACATGCTCTGATGTGAGACATGTGAGTCCAGGTATAACAAGCTATTAAAACCAAGAAACACGCAAAGAAATTCATTACCGATTCAGTCGTATTGGCGACTTTCTAGTGAAATGTTGAATATTTTCTTTTAGAACTTAGAAGCATGATGAAACATGAAACCGTTTCGTTGCATTATACCTAGTTGTTAAGAGGTTTTTTGGACAGTCCCAGAATGGGATTTTCTAAGATTACATGATGGGAGGGAAAAAGTCTGTCTTGTAGCGCCCGAAATATTAATTGGATTTCTTCTACGTATCTTAAACTTTAATTGATAACCATGTTTAAATATGGTATAATATGCACATTCATGTGGTCCATGCTGATTTTGTTCCAAATTGGTTGACCATAGTCACAGTTAGTTAATGCCATTTTGTAAACAACATTAATGGGTTAAAATTAGATGAGCAATTATCTCATAAAAGTGCGACCGTTACGAACAGCCTCAAACAAAGGTTCAATGGATTTTCGCCATTCGAATTTCAAATACAATTATGCAATGTTATCGTGTAAATAATTGTGCCTGCCCAAACCACTAGCCTTGACAACGAAGTACTCGTTGTACAGTTTTAAAATTCATATTTTTTTCATCCTTGCGCTGTGTTACAAACTAATCTGGGCGTTTGAAACACAGGTTTGCATGCTTCTTATGTGTACTTTTAATAATCGACTTTGTAATTTTGCAGACTCCCTTACACCTACCACGAAACAGAAAGGATCATAAGAAGCCCTATGCACGTATCATTGTTTGTCGTAAACTAGAGTCAGTTTAAGTGAAATTTGGTGGAAACATGTTTCTGCAAAGACGTTTCTGTTAGTTCACTAAATATGAATTTGAGTCCATTGCCTTCCCTTACTACACCTTGTGTTCCACAAATTAAACTTTGATCTTGGGCTGAGTTTTTTCATGGGCTATATTCTGCACCAATTTTCATGAAAATCGAATGAAGCATTTAGGCGTTTCCCCGGTTTCAGCTTATGATTTTAGCATATATCAGCAGTCAATTAAGTAAGAAAGTAATCTTAAGGTGTTATTATAGTCATCAAATGTCCTCACAATACTCCACTACAATCGGTTAAATTCTCTTTCTGATTATCAATGTAATATGTAAGAAGTTATTCGTTTTGATTTTTACAAGTTCATGATCATGACAGGAAGGATAGAAAATTCACTAACTTCTGATAGAAAATAATTTAAAAAGTGTGAGTGACTATGCAATATTCAATAGTATGTAGGTAAGTGTTAATACTAATACTAAAAATGTACGTACAAGTGTAACGGAAAGTGTCGAAGATCAATTAAAGTTTCATAAAAGATGCACATAAAGTCTAAAGTCAGAGCAGCTCCCCCACTAATATACTAAATTATACGCAATACATCAAAAAGGCAATTGATAGCAAAGGCCAATTAAAATTATGCTCATTTATTTTTATTTAAAGAACAAGTTCATGATTCCTTATTCTGGCCAATTTTCAACACCACATCACATAACTAAAATATTACACAAATTGTACACCTCAAAAAAACGTTTACAAACTCAATTACATAAAAACTGAGCACCGCTCACCGTGTCGAAGATAAGTTTGTATATATGCTATGCCTTGTTAATCTCAATTTTATTTGGCTACTTTTAAATAATCGCATTTAAGTAAATCTAACATAATCTAATCAATCCTAAATCCATATCGCTAATTTATTAAGTGCTTTTTCTTTCTAGTCTAAACAGTGTGTGTGTATCTAGTGCCTATTATTAAAACAGCTTGACTACAAAATTGTAGCCAAAAGCCACCCACCTACACACACTCCACTCGACTCCACTCCACACGGCTGAATCACCAGACGAAGCACTACACGAATCGAATCATATGGTTTGTTGCAAGGCTTGCAACCTTTTTGCAAGTTGTTCAGCTGCTGCTATAAATTGCTTTGCTACATATCTCATGCATCTTTCTTTACTATCACAAGACAAGCTTCGTTTCCCTCACACACAGGCAGGCAAACAAGACAACAATATAAATCCATTCCAAGATGACTATGATGAGATTGCTGAAATTAGTAACAATTAATGTAAAGTAAGAATTAGGATTTTAGTGTAGCTATCTGTCCAAATCGAGATTTTAAGTGTTAAACATACAAACAATCAGCGAGTACAATAGTAGTCAGTGGCGCAGCGATTGAAGAAAACAAAATAATAGAGATTTATTTCTGTAATGTCAAATTAGTTTATACTTATCTTACATACCCGCAGTAAATTATAACTATTTCCGTTTATTTTTAGTGTCGGTATCATTTTCACGTAGTCATTCTCTTCAGTTTGCACTGTGAAGTGGCGTCAACTGTTGTATGAGTAAAGGATTTTCAAGGTGAAGGTAACCTGCTAGCAGCGTTCAGCGCGACACCACCAAGCATTGTAGAGTTGATTGTTGACCATACCTGTATACTGTATAGTAACCGTGATCATTGTCACCATCAACATTTTTCATTCCTGTGTTTTAGGATAAGCATAATGTGTATTGTGGTTGTGAAGTTTGAGACAAAGTCAAGACAGTTTCGCTCGCATCTTGTTTGATCATCTGTTTGTGAAGTGTGCGTCTGCAGATTAATTTGGTTGAGTCATTGGTAAACATAGCCATGAAATTATTTTGATGACCGTCATCAGGAGGACCACCACTGGTTGAACTTCAATCCAAGATAAAAAGCCTTACGGTTACAGTCCAATCATTTCATTATCTTTTCTCCACAACTCTGTAAACATGTACGTTAATAACTGATTTCCACAAGGATTATAAACATAGCAGTTGATTTTTATGTTATTGCCTGTATAGTGTGTATGCTAGTGATATTGATTGAGTGTGAGCTGTACTTTGAAGTGCTTTTGTGCGATTATTTAGAGTTACCTGAATGAGATAATCAGTTAACTGGCAATGCTGATAGGATATCCAGAAGCTCTCTGCTGCAGCTGTTTCTAGTCTGTAAATTTGTAGTGCAATAATTGGAGCACTGTACTATCTATTGCACATTTATTATGAGGTAATTGCCTTGATAATGTTGAATCTCATTATTATAAATAACTGATTATGTGTAAAACAGTATATTTAAATATTTCGCGATGCGATGTATGCACTTTTGTCGGCGTAGCAGCCATTTTGTTTCTGTTCTTTCTTCAAAGTACTACTGCTTATAGCATGTCATATTGATTCTTTCTTTTGTTGATTTTTTAGATTTTTATTTTAAAAATCAACACAATCGGTGAAGAATTTGGTTCTTGGAATGTCTTCCATGTATGTTTGATTGATCTACTAACAGCACGTCATCATCAGTTGCCTTGTTTGAATTGAAGTACCTATAAATGCATGAACTGAGATTTTAAAAGATTCGTAAATTAATTTTGTCGTTCTTCGGGAATGGTTAGTTTTATTCCACGTACTTTTATATAACGTTTACGAAGACAATCAGTTACGTTTTTGTGAGTGTTTTTTATTATTAGTAACAATCACAGTTTGTAAAAATCTGCGTTCTCTTTCTTTCTCATATGTTTAAATAGCTTTTAAGTTTTTAAGACTTTGTACTTGTCGATAAAATTATTTCAATGCTTCACTTGAATCAAATCTTTCTAGTCGCCGTTCTCGTAATTGTTGTTCATGATAATAATGGTAAAAATAAGATAAATGTGAATTGTGAATCTGCTGATTCTGAAACTGGAAATTATTCGGGAAACTCTACCACTACTGGTGCAACTGTATTTTCTACCGTACCAATTTTAAATAATTCATCGACAACAACAACGACGTTGTTGGCAAAAAATAATAGCTCTACATTTATGAATATAAGTGGAAAGGAAGAAGAGGAATATCTACTTGCCAGCGAAACTTGTCCAGCAACCCCGCAGCAGCGTATTGTTCTGGGAGACGGTGAAGAAATGCGGATGGATACAGAGATAACGGTTGTTACCCTCAATTGCTGGTACATTCTTCAACTAATTGAAATATTACTTGTATTCATATTTGTGTTTGTTTGTTGTATGATTAAAGATGTAATAATTTTAAAAACAAGATATTGACCATTACTTTTTTTAGGGGAATTCGGTTTGTTTCGAAGGACCGGGTTGCACGAATGACAGCAATAGCAGAGGAGCTTGCCACTGGTAAATATGACTTTGTATTTCTACAGGAAGTGTGGACAACTGAAGACTACGAAAGAATAAAGTCCCGAACTGGAGATGTTCTACCTTATTCACATTACTTTTTCAGTGGTGTGATTGGTGCTGGGATTTGCATCTTTTCGAAATCACCCATTCGAAGTGCATTTTTTCATCAGTGGGCTGTTAATGGTTACATCCACAAGGTTTGTTTTATAAATCCATTTTGAAGTCATTCAGCGTTTCTATGCTATGTTGGTTTGATTTATGTTAATGTGTGTATATTGATTCTTAAGATTCAACATGGTGACTGGTTTGGAGGAAAAGGCATTGGAATGGTGGAAGTTGATCATCGGGGACTTAGAATAAATCTTTATACTGCACATGTTAGTGATTTTTAAACCTTTTTTGAATTCATACATAAGGTTATACTTTTTCTTCCGACGATGTAAAAACTAAACCTTTGCGTTATATATTTTAGCTCCACGCTGAATACGACAGGGCAAACGATGAGTACATTGCTCATCGTGTAACACAAGCTTACGACACTGCTCAATTTATCAGTGTTACTTCGCGACATGCTGACGTTGTGATTGTTGGTGGGGATTTAAACACAGAACCTGGAGATCTGGCATATCGTCTTATAGTCCATACAGCTCATCTAGTTGATGCATTCGACGTGGCGGAAAAAAAGATACCAAATGTATAATTTGTTTCATATACATACTTAGTGTATTTATCTAATCTAAAGTTCATTAATTAGACATATTCAAACATGACTCAATTGTTTTGAACAGATTGAGTTGCTGAACACGTGCGAAACAGCAAGAAACAGTTACACCGCTTCATCATCTCTTAAATTAAATCCGTTCGGGAAACGCATTGACTATATTACATTCAAAGGAGGCAATAACGCCAAAGTATCTGCCTTGAATATCGAGACTCCATGGCCAGACCGGGTTCCTGGAGAGCCATTCAGCTATTCTGATCATGAAGCTGTAGTAACTAGATTGAGAATCACGAAATCCAAATCTGGTATGTTATTTATACATTTTCAAGAAACTTGTTCCCTCATTTATTGTTCAAATTCTTCTTATTTTTTGAAACCATAGTTGTGCGACAGCCATCATTTGAGAACTCCAAGAAAGTTGCTCTGGAAGAATCCGTTGAAATCTGCAATACAGCTCTAAAGCATCTTCAAACTACAAAGAATATGTATATCTTATTGTCGTTGGCTATGTTTGTGGTACTTTCAATGACTGCAAGTCTGGAGCTAGCTGGAGGTTTGCACCTTATCGTTATCCTCTCACGGATAATTGCCTTCTGCATACTGATCTTTTCAATTTTCATGAGTAAGCAAATCATCAATAACCGTTATTGCTTATTTTCATTTAGAAGAATGTATGCTCACATTCTTTTTTCTTTCCTAATTTTTGCAGGTGTGATATGGCATCGTATGGAAGTCCATGGGATACTGGCTGGAAAGCTAGGAATGCTGCTCGAATTGGGCAAGCCGATTGGACCTGATGCGGAAGTTTTACCTGAATCTAGCGTCTTGTTGGGTGCGGGTGGTGATATGTGGACTGATGTTGATCCTCAAGATTGCCTCCCTTAATATGTATCATTCACAAAAATCATTCCTCCTTTCGCATTCTAATGTTAATCTTGTCGATACTTTCTATGTACTAATTGTAAGTAATTATATTAAACAGATGGTAGAATTACTACTGCTATTTGGAAGACATTAGGCATGAGATTTGGTAGGCCATTCATATTCCTGAAGAGCTATACATGTATTTGTTTGATAGTAGGAATTGTTTAGGCTTGTTTCTGAATAATTATGGAATATTAAACAGTTACCTTCTTAAATATTGTTTAGGTCATAAATAGTTAATGCATTTCTCTAAGAATTAAGTCGGATGTCGTGCTACTATTGAGTTTGATGGGGACCAATCAATACCAAATTGGTCACATGGTCAAATATTATGTAAACATTTAAAGGTGCTAAATAGTTTGCGGTTGTGACACTCACAGTTCATTATTATTAATTTTATGATGATTGATGATACATGAATTAAGGATGCATGTCCACTGTCAGCTTCGATTAAAGAGTACCTTATGTGAGAATTATGAATTAACTCCACAAAATCTATTAAATATTAATTATTAATTGAGCGTTTCGACCACTGTAGTGTGGCATATAAGGATACACCTCTCTATTGTTGTAAATTGAACATCAGGGAGCATCAGTCCACATTTTATCGAAATATTTAACCACCCTCACAATGCCTGCACCCAATATGGAACTACAGACAATACAATACGGTCACATTACTATTATTGTTGTTTTTAGGCCTGAAAGTCCCAAGTTACGTAAAAGAAAATTTAGATTTCCCTTTACATGTTGACGATTCAAATGTATTTATAAAGTATGTGCTTGTAACATTCCACCATGAAGAAAATTATGATGTTTGTTTATGAGTGTGTCCAGAAATTGTTTACAACTTCAATTGTGAAATTATTATATTATTGAAATTACAATACGTGTAATAAAAAATATTTATTTCAGAGTAATATAAAAATCACGGAATGATTATTTCTCTTAAAAAATGAAACTACTAACTGTTTTTATGTACATCATGGCTTTCAAATTCTAGCAATAATTATTGTGATTTCTTGTGATCTTCCGAAAGGAAACAGCTTTCTTCAGCATACTTATTAGTTTCTTCAGCTTTTCTTGTTGAATTTTGTGCGCAATATCCTAGAATTTCCACCATTTCTTCAAAACCAGTTCTCTCATACATTTGCCAGTACTCATCAGCGGATTTTTCCCAGCCAGGTTGGGGTACGTTTGTATCGTTTTTATATTTTGGTGGATCGAAGAATTCCCTGAAATCAGTTAGGGTTAATGTTGAACTTACATGATCTTTTCTTCAAACTTTAAACAGTAAAAAATAAGAAGAATAGGTCCTTACTGTCTGTAAAATGTCCTGTCTAACCGAGCCTGAAAAACGGAACTAAGATATGCACCTTGCACACATGCATCAAGATTGTTCAGTTGATTTTGAATGTCAGGAGTATCATAAGCCATTTCCCACAATGTCATTCCTTTACCCACAGGAAATGGATATGTCCTATAAATCAAAAAACAAAATTGTATACAATTTAATTCTACTGCTTTATTAAACGAAAATGAAATGAATATTGTATTAACGAAAGTACCAATGCTTTTCCACAAGTGGTTGTACGAAAACTTCGTGCATTCCCTTTACAAACATACTGTAATGGAGCATGTCAGTTACAAAAAACTCGAAACAAAATCCATGCACAAACGAAACAGCAGACCACGCGGCTTCGATAATTGGATCCAAGAGTCCCCACCGGAATGAGACTGACTCCAACTTGTGTGGCATTGTGGTATTTTTCCTCAGATCAGTGATTGTTTGTACAGCATATTTGTCTTCACACCTTGTACCATTAAGTACAAAGTAGGGATTGGGAGTAAGCTCTTTCTCACATCTGTCTAAAATGTTCATGATTCTTTTCAATGGCAAAATGTTCATGTCTGGAAAGTTGTCATTCATCCTCCGGAACTCAATCATAGTGCGAAAGACAAGCGAGTAAAACGATGGTTCAATAAAGGGCGCACATTTGCTATATGTAACCCTCATGGACTTGGCGAGAATTTTCATAAGACTAGTGTATGGTTCGTCTAATAATGAGGAATTGGTGACGAGAAAATCTAGTTTTGTTTCCTGGCCCTCAGAATTATTAGCGAGAAAGCTCGAGGTAGGACTTTTCCAGTCCGTGAAATTAGTAAAATTACTTGTAATCGGATTCATATCCGCCGCGTCATCCTCAAATTCATCTTCGTTTATAATTTTAATTAGAACGACTTTAGTTAGTTCTACGTATTCCTTTCTATATTCGTCTTCTGTGGTTTCATTCAACTCTTCCTTGTCTATAAAAATTGGGGCTGGGTTCCAGTACTTGGGCTCCAGGTAGCTGGAAAAGCAGCTATCACAGCTTACGTTTGACTGCATGGTAGAATCTTGGAGAGCAACAAATGGTTTAGCTAACAGTGTATTTTCACCTCAAATATCAATTATATCAATAGAAATATTTATCAAAAAAACATACTTTCTGTTCCATTTTTTCCATGGGTGCCATTGGTTCCATTCATTGAACCAAACATGTACGGTTCAAAAAGATCCGTAAAAAATTCTATACTCTGGAACTATTTAAGTAATGTTGCAATTTTAAGTTGAGACTTATCATTTACTTGAGCAATATAATTAATTTTCATACATCTACAAACGAAACTGCTTACTTGTTTTGAGCTGAAATCACCTTCTTTCCTTTCTGGATTCTCACTTAGCTCTCCAGTGTTTGGTTCGCAAATTTTCGGAGCCCAATGCCACCTATGTATATCGTTAATAAAAATTCTATAGGTTAAAAATCAACTGAATATGTAACCGTTTATGTATTTTTTAAAACCATTTATTCAAATTAGTAACTAAAAATTATGGTTCACATTAGGGCAGGAACTCCGTGCGCCAGGCGGTAGTACTGGCATTCAGTAGTTATTGGCATTTTAGCCACGAATCCACCCGGACAGTCTTTGAACAATATGCGCTGCGGTCCATTGTAGCAGAAACGAAACTCTCCACTGAAACAAAGTTGGAGGTAGGCTGATCCAAATAAGTAGAGCCGGAGTGCGAATCGAGTCCAGGTCAACATTGTGCTTGGGGACGATGGAAGCTTCATACTTCCTAAAAACTATCAATTTACTATTACTATGCCAAAAATAAATGGTTCAACAAAAAAATTCTGCAAAGTAAATCGATATTTCAATAATTTTCAATAGTTTGTAAGAAAATGTACTTTTTTTATTCTACCCAATTGACTTGTGCAATTGGCCTTACAACATCAATGAAACAATGAACAAGGTCAGCAAAAGTAATAAATAAGATTAAGTTGAGTTCAATTTAGCATTAGTTGTGAAAGATTGAATTGTTTTATAAGTTTGTAATGTCCGTCCGTTACTCATGCATTTATTTTAACGATGTACATCTAACTTAATTTATAATATAATTAGTAATTTTTGATGTGGGAAGTTTGCCCAAATATGTCATGTGTCCGCACACTATGCATAACGATACTAATTAAACAGTCGACTGTCAAAATTCACTCGATCTTGATATAAGCGTTGAATTCACACCTTCAATAGCAATGAAAATAAAATATGTGAAATCATAAACAAAACGAACAACAATAACTTCAAAAA
>JAQFZH010003902.1:0-12932 GCA_034695485.1 Entomobrya nivalis | reverse complement strand
ATAAATATAACACTTAACGACCAAAATGTTGTATGTGTTTTTTTATGCTGGTGTTGGCAGTTTAGCATCCAGGTAGTTTCAAAATACTTTAGCATTTTATCAGTAATCATCTAAAATATAACAATTTAACAACCCAATGCATGTATTTTTCCCAAGCAAAGGTATTTTGTAAGCTACATTTTTTCTCTCACTAAAATTGTTTTTTTATTTTTATTAAGGTCTCTCTCTCTTTCTACACGTGAGTGTATCCATTGATTGAATTGAGTGCAATTTCGAATGTTTTTTCCCTTGTCTGTCACTTTTTACAGTTTACCTGAAAACAAAATATAATTATTCTCTTCAATTTACAGATTTTTACTACAGATTGTTTTCATGTCACAGCTTTCTATTTTTCATTGTCATTTATCAATTATCATTTACATTTATTATACTACCTCTAAAAATAATGGCTTAAGTGTTTATTGCTTCTTTTTTGAGTTTTCAAATTTTTCATTAAAAATTTATTCACTTTTCTACTGAGTCTCTACCAAATACATCGTGATTTTAGCCTTAAACTAGCGTCAGTCTACGTATCATATTAGTAGTCATACTAAATACTATAGCTTCTTTTTTGCACTACCGGCAGTACTATAATAATGTAGCAGTCATAATTGAACTTATCGTTTTAAAGTCAAATTTAATAATTAAATCAAATCTATTGAAGCTTTAATATTTTCTGAGCTTCTCAACTAAAATTTCATGCATAAAAAGTGACATATTTTTGATATAATATGTTGAATGTGTTAACCATGTAATCATGTCATGTCACTTAAAAATCACAACTAAAATTGCAATAGAGCACCGGCATATATTTTGTTTTGTAATTAATTTATTTACTGGGGATCTTCGTCACTGCGTCATGAATGGCAGCTGCGACATAGTCAAGATTTGCATTTGTCAAACCACACATATTAATTCTTCCGGAACGGAGCAAGTAAATGTGATATTGGCTTCTGAGGTATTCCACTTGTTCCACTAAAATTACAAAGGAAACAATTAGACATTTGTTCAAAGATATAACGAAGCCAATCATTAATTTCTAATCAAACTTACCATTTAAACCAGTGTAGCTAAACATTCCAATTTGGCTGACAATATGGTCCCAATTGCCAGGAGTGCCAAGTTGGACCAATCTCGACTTGAGCCCATCCCTCATCGCGATAACCCGATCGGCCATGGTTTTAATGCAAACCCTCCATTCAGCATTTAGCGCAGCATCATTCAAAGCAGTGGAAACAACCCGAGCTCCATGACTTGGAGGATTGGAGTACATTCCTCGAATAATCAAAGTAATTTGGCTGAGTGCATTTGTAAGCGATTCTTTCTTGTTTGTAACAATGGTCAAATTTCCAACTCGCTCGTTGTACAGACCAAAATTCTTGGCAAAGCTCTGACAGCACAACAATTCAAATCCTTGCTGGACAAATGAACGAACTGCAAATGCATCCTTGTCTAAATCCCCACTGGCGAAACCTTGATATGCGGAGTCGAACAGGGGAAACAAGTTCTTTTCCCGAACGACTTGAGCAATTTGAGCCCATTGTTCTGGAGTTGGGTCTACACCAGTGGGATTATGCGCGCAAGCGTGGAGAATGATTACGGAACCTTCCGGAGCATTTCTCAAATCTTCCAGCATCCCATTCAAATCTAAGTTCCTATTGGCAGCATCCCAATAGCGATATGACTTATATGTTTGAAAGCCCCCATTGATGAAGATCAATTTGTGGTTTTCTACCAAAATTATAGAACAAGATTCCTGATAAGTATTATTTAAAGTAAACATATCATGTATGTATTACTTCACCCCAAAATAGGGTCATCACTTACCCCATGTTGGATCCGAACTGTAAACAGTGGTTCTTCCACACTGTCTGGACAAAAACTCGGCAGCCACCCTCAGGGCACCGGTACCACTAAGGGTTTGTATTCCAGTAGCGCGACCATCAGCCAAAGCTGGAGAATCAGCACCTAGAAGCATTTTCGTTGCTGCTTGGCTAAAAGCTGCAAGCCCGAGAACTGGCAAGTATTCCTTGTTCAATGTCTCATCGTTAGCCAGCATTTGTTCAATTTTTCGAACAACTGGAAGAACCCATGGTTTGCTTTCTTCCGTTCTGTAGGCTATACAAGAATAGGAAATATTTACCTTAAATATGCAAAGAATTTTGAAACTAAAAAAACAAGAAAGTTAACTTATTTTGACAACTTACCTCCAACACCCAAATTAACCTTCTTCTCAAATGTGTCCACAGTAAAAGCCTGTGTGAGAGCGAACACTTCAATTGGAGGACCGGCTTGAATTCCGTCACAGAAAGACATGGTTGTGGTTTGTTGGAAGCTGTTACTGTTTTGATTGTCAAAAGAGGTTTCCCCTGCTTTAAGAAATATAACAAAAATATTTATTTAAACTTAAATTTTCAGATGGCAATTAAATAATTAACTAGTCGAGTAGAATACAACAAAAGAAATCGAAATGAGGCAGCAATTACATTGTAGGCCGAGCAAATGAATATGACTTTCAATTTTGGCATGAAAATGAAATTCGTGTTACGTTACGTGTACGTACGTGCACTTTTTGCATCCAAAATGTCAGGTGCAGAAAATTAAGTATGCAGAACTGATTTCAGAGGCGCCAGGAGAAAAGAAAAATATGTTGACAGAAACCGTAAAATTATTATGTCAAAATACGATTATCACGTAAATTACAGTATTGCTCAACCACACAATATACGACTTTCATTATATTATATGTGCATACAATGTGTTGTACAAGATTTCTAAGTTGAAACTATTTTCAAGTTGTTTACCATATATATTACAGAGTTAAGGGTGAATTTCACTGTCGATAAAACAGTGACAGTGGTTGTGTGACTTGTGTGAAGCTTGTACAGTCAGTATAAATGTTGGGTCAGTATAATGTGTACAAGATTTGTTGGTTTAATGATGGAAATGAAATTACTTAACATGTCTTATCATTCTTTTTATCACTAACATCGTTTCAATTTCAGTGCATCGTATAGCAGCTAGTGTACTTATAATATCACATCATGGTCACCACCCACCCACCATACAAAACCATAATCTTCTTATGGATCTGTTTCATATACTTACTGATAATTAAATGACCACTTCCCTGCCTAAGAACATAAGTTGATGGCAATACAGCAATGCCACAACACAAGAGAAAATATTTAGGAAAGAAAGGCCAGGGACCAATTCAATTTTGTTTGACTATGATGCATGGCCGATGATATCCAACTATCTAAGTCAAATTATCTTTCGTTTTATAAGGTCAATCATGATACGTTCATGAATTTTATGTAACAAGTTTGACATTTGTGTGTGCGTGCGACTATTTCCAGTCAACAAGAGATGAACTTTCTTGACGTGGCACAACCTTCAAGATCGTAGCTTGATAATAATGTTCATGATTCATGATCACATTTGTTAGTTTTCATGAGGGTATTGACTTCGTGCTTTCAAAAATTATATGGAATTGGCCACTGCACGTACTTCCGTTTAAAATTTAGCACGGTAAATACACATTTGGTACAATTGAACCAGTGAAATTCCCACTGTACTGTAGTACTTCACGAGTTTTCTCTTTCGATTAAATCCTATCAAGGGCCTTGATTCAAGGCGGACTTGACAATTTTGTCAATAGAATGTAGTTAAAAGTATAAGATAGGAAGTGTATGCATTCATGTAATTAGTCGGCATGCACGGAGTTGACGAGAGAACTCGTTTACAGCTTACATGTGCTTTCACCTCCCCCGAACTAAATACTGTTTTGTAGGTGTTGTGTATAGGCCAATTGGCCACGTGCTCAATTTTAAGGCACATATAGTAGTGTTAAATTTTGTTTTCTTATTTATATAAATGTCTCTTTGTTCAAAATTGTTGACAAGAATTCAAAATTCTCCTTGTGTGTTATAAATGTAGAATAAGTATGAGTGTATGAATGTTTGCGATTTCAATATCGCTAAATTGTAGCACCTCACCTCAAAGTAAATGCTGCGTTGTTTTTAGCAAGCAAAATGTCGGAACTGTAAACTTTCCTTGTAGCTGTTGTTCTATGGAAAGAAACAATTTTATTTTATGAGTGCCATGAACCATGAAAACGAGAGTTTTGATTAAGCTTTAAAAAAAAATATGTAAAGCAATTTTTCTTGGATAAAAATGAATTACGTACAGTCCGGATCAAGACATGGGCACAACTGAATTAAAATGTGGTATGGAAGGAGGAAGATCATATGATCTCACGCGTTGTTCCTATGTTCCTCACACCACCGAATCTCACGTATACACACGAAAATTCCATTCATATTCAAAGTCAACTCTTCCATTTCTCACAGACATACATTTTATATAGGTAACCCTTTTCACGCTTCAAGTTTTATGGTATACTTTTATGAATTTTACTCGACATGACCATGATGATGTCCATGTTCATTTGTTGTATGCAAGCAAGACGAAGCAAATATACATAACTTTTCGTAAAGATATTCCATAGTATAGAAAAATATTAAACCGGAATAAGTTATAATCACAAAATTAATATCCCTCTGAGCTGTATTGAAGAAGACAAGACAAGGGCAAATAGATACATATAACAAGTTGCGCAAAATACTTTAATCAAAGAATATTGCATGAAGCATGATGGTATGAAACTAATATTTGTAGTTTATAGCCATCATATTTCAATCTAACTAACCTTGAGATTATATGGTTAAATGTGAGTTTTTGCGGGTATGCTCGACATCGATTTGCAGCTCTAAAAATATTTTACCACAATTTTGGTTGGATTTCCAATTTATTTGGGATTCCAGGAGGAAAAAATATACTGGATTTCGACTTTCGACCGGTTCCGTATTAATCAGCAATTGAATTGAACCATGAGTCAGTCATGTCTTCATAAAATGCATTCAATTTAATATTTTAATTTTTAAATGATTCATATTCAATATTTCTCATGGAAAATCATTCCACGAATTTAATTGACATCAAAATTATTATCTGTACATTTTCGAAATTGCAATTTTATTCATGCCAGTCAATCAATCAATTGCGGAAGCATATAATCTTCAAAGTTCACAGTTCAAGTTTCAAGCATCGCATATCAGTGAAGCGATTACTTTTAACAATTTAGTAATTTGAAGTAATAAACTGTCAATGCCAATGTAATTTGAAAATTTGTTATTTGAAAACTGTCTAAAATAAAATTATTTATGGCCTATCCTCTGTTAACTTAAAGATTAGCACCTTTAATTTTAATTATCATTCTGCATAGCATCATCAATCATCATATTCATTCATGAATTCATGATTCATGATAGTCTTTGTTACAACAATTCATTTTTGTCTCATCCTCATCCCAATTTTAAGTTTTTTCATGACATCTATTCAGTACTGAACTAGAGATTGTTACTGGTTCAAGTTGATTGCATGTATCAAAATAAGAAAATGGGGAAACGTGAGATTAAGCTGCAAGAGGTGTGCAGCAGCGCGATATCTTGCTTTCCTCAAATGTGCAGCAAAAAGACACACATCCATTCATCCAACACCTTAGTCACCGCACAATATATTCTGGAAGCATTCACCCACTCATCCTATCCTTTTTTGGACAAAGAAAAAGGAAAGCAGTCGGTATATTTCTATTCTCTCAAGATTTAATGCAGTTTTAAATTAATAGCAGCAGTGAAAGTTAGTGTAATTGTGTGAAAGTATTACAAGGTAAGATTGTTTTTTAGTTGAGCACGTGATACATGCGTTTATTGTTGATTTAATCATTTTATTGAGGTCATGTCACTGGATAGATGGTGCATTTGGGTTTGTCAGTCAAGTTTTCAGCAATTAACTTTTATTTTTAATCATTTGTTTACAGATGGCAATGCTTCCTGGTAGTCTTGCCTTTGATGAGTTCGGGAGACCGTTCATCATCATAAAGGATCAAGATAAACAAAAACGGTTAACTGGAAATGATGCCATTAAGGTTAGTTGTATTACCATTTACATTTTTTCTCATTTTTGTAGTGTAATAATTATTAAGTTATGATCTAAATATTTATGGAATGAATATTTGTTCGAATAGACACATATCCTGGCCGCCAAGTCGGTTGCTGCTACGTTAAGGAGTAGTCTTGGACCCCGGGGTCTTGATAAGATGATGATCTCAGCTGACGGAGACGTGACGATAACCAATGATGGGGCAACCATACTTAAGATGATGGACGTTGAACATCAAATCGCCAAGCTAATGGTGGAATTAAGTCAAAGTCAGGACAATGAGATTGGGGATGGGACCACTGGTGTAGTTGTACTTGCTGGAGCTCTCCTGGAGCAAGCTGAGGTTCTGCTGGATCGTGGTATTCATCCAATCCGTATTGCTGACGGGTTTGAAATGGCAGCCCAACGGTGTATGGAATACCTTGAGTCTGACCTTTCACTCAAGTTCCCTTTCGAGAATAAGGACATGCTGATCAAGACGGCTGAAACTACCCTTAGCTCGAAAATTGTGTCCAAGTGCAATCGGCAAATGGCTGAAATTGCTGTGGATGCCGTCCTCACTGTTGCTGATCTGGAGACGAGGGATGTCAATTTTGAGTTGATCAAAGTTGAGGGGAAAACAGGGGGAAGGATTGAAGATACCATGTTAGTAAAGGGAGTCATCATTGATAAGGACTTCAGTCATTCACAGATGCCTAAAGTAAGCACTTGCGATACATCGTGTCTAATCATTATCATTTTTTTGTATATGCATAAAGGAATTTTTGATTGTGCCCATACCGTGGTCAGTCGAATCAGAAGTTATGCGAAATCAACTTCACTTTAAATTTTTTACTTCATTTATTTGAATTTGAATTAAATCTGCATTATGCTGTTTAGTACAAATTTTAAAGTGATACACACACATGCCCATATACCAACCATTGTGGTGGCTGGTGTGCTGAAAAACAAAATTTCAATCTAATTTATTCATTCATTTCTTTTTATTATGAACTTACAGGTATTGAAAGACGTCTCAATCGCAATTCTTACCTGCCCGTTTGAACCCCCAAAGCCAAAGACCAAGCATAAGTTGGATGTTACCAGCGTTGAAGACTACAAAGAACTCCATAAATACGAGCAAGAAAAATTTATAGAGATGGTACAGCAAGTGAAGGCAGCAGGAGCTACACTAGCCATCTGCCAGTGGGGATTCGATGATGAAGCAAATCATCTTCTCCTTCACCACAATCTTCCAGCAGTACGATGGGTTGGTGGCCCTGAAATCGAGCTGATTGCTATCGCCACTGGAGGTCGTATTGTTCCCCGATTTGAGGAGCTGAATACAGCCAAGTTGGGCAAGGCTGGAACAGTCCGTGAGCTCACCTTTGGTACCGCCAGTGAACGCATGTTGGTCATCGAAGATTGCCCCAACTCCAAAGCTGTAACAATTTTGGTCCGAGGAGGAAACAAGATGATCGTTGAAGAGGTGAAGCGATCCCTACATGATGCCTTATGTGTTGTGAGAAATTTCATTCGGGATTCCCGTGTAGTTTACGGAGGAGGCAGTACTGAGATTGCTTGCAGTATCAAGATTCAACAGGAAGCCGATAAGATTTCTACTTTGGAACAATACGCGTACAGGGGTTTTGCTGAAGCTTTGGAAGCTATTCCAATGGCACTTGCTGAAAATTCTGGATTAGCTTCAATTCAAACGCTGACAGAAATCAAGGCTAAGCAACTGTCGGAGAAGAATACCAGCTTGGGTGTGGATTGCATGGGAATGGGAACATTAGACATGAAGGAACAGCACATCCTCGAGTCGCTGCATTCCAAGAAGCAACAAATTCTTTTGGCTACTCAACTTGTTAAAATGATTTTGAAAATTGATGACGTGAGAACTCCAGTTGATAGATATGGAATGTAATGAAAATCATCGAGAGTATTCTTAATGATTGTTTTCTCCTTCTGTTTTTACACCAATTCAATTATAATTAATACTGTTACTTTTCGCATTTTGTTTTTTTGTTCACAATATTCTTCTAAAAAAGAAAACTGCATTTTTCTACAAGGCATAATAGATTCAGGTTTTCACATGTATAATCAATTAACATGGGAATTGTAATAATAACCTTACTATGATGAGTAAACCGAGTGCTTGATTATTAATAAATTCTAATCACGTTTTATTAACATATTTTTGAGTTTTAAAAATGTAAAAATTTTATTCTTCGTCCATAAATGCACCAAAACTTATTGATAATAAAAATATTGGACCAAACATCTTCATAAGCAATAAATTATAATTGTGTTCTTTGTTGGATGCAATTAGTTACTAGATCATCTTACTCATAAATTCACACCACCCTTCGTAATTATATTGCAAGCTGAGATTGTTAGAGTTAAAAATTGTGTCCAATATTATTGACAATTTAAAAATAGTTAACTATACATACATACTGCGGACTGTGCTGGCCAATTCTTGTTTCATAATCATCACTTCGAGAAAGGAATTTGAAGCTTTTGTCATTTTTCGTCCTATTCCAGCATCTTTTGTAGTTCTCCACTTTTGTATAGCTGAACAGTGTCTGATCCACCTCCGATGCAATTTCCATTTATGAATACCCGGGGCACAGTTCGGGCACCTGTCATTTGCATCATAAGATCTTGGATTACTGCCCCTTGAGGATGATTATTCAGTTCAATCGCTGTGTATTTGTAGTTAATTTTATCAAAACACTGAAACCAAACAAAAGAAAACATTTTGTACATGAAATAGGTGTTAAATTTAAAAAGCTCTACTGTCATGAATATGAAGAGTTAGCAAAAAAATGTTGTTTCAACTTACTTTTTTTGCATCTGTACAATATGGGCAAGTACTCTTGGAAAAGATGACAACTTTATTTTGACTGATGAGGTCATTCACTCCTCTCTTCACTTCCTCCATGTCTTCAGTACTGACCTCACCAGATTGAGTAGATAATAAGCCACCCATTTTGAATTTGTCAAGATGTCACAAGTTAAAAGGTGAAAGTTTTAAGTCTTACCAAGATTGGTAGAGAGGTTAGAAAATGATCAAGAAATCCTGAGTGGCTATGCTTTTCACCGGCCAGCCTGTTTTCACGTAAATTTTCAATTTACTGCTCACAAGAGTGTGTATATTTTAAATGCCTTTTTTGTTGTACATACAGCAAAGGAAGTTCCTGCCTTGGAAGTTTAAATTACTAAGTAATCAAATCAATACGTTTTTTTGCTCAATCATTCGATACATGAAAAATTGTAGACAGAAATTATGACTCAATCACGCCCCTGAAGATCATATCATGAATGAGTAAAGAAACAGACAAGAGCTTAGTGACGAAGACAGGCTACGCTACATACAGACTAGACATACAGATGTTCCAGAACAACAGAAATTTTGTGAACGTGAGCAGAGATTTTAATAGATGGCTCAACCTGCTCTACAACTCAATCTGCTTTCTCCATATTCACATGCATGCCAAATGCCAATACTAATACCAAGTCAATACCAATTTCGGTGCTCCAACTTGTTTCTCCATAAAATCCTTCATATAAAGGAACATTTTAATTTCATCATAAAACAGATTTACAGGAAATTTTTCGTTTAAATGGAAAATCAACATGGTGTAAATAATTCCAATGGATGTATTAATTAAAATATGGACACAATTTGGATTCATTTAGTACATAAAACATAAACAGATTAAACACTCCTAAAAATCTCGAATTTGTATAAAGTATCTGGTAAATTCACGGGAAGAACTAGCTATACGCCAATTTCATTTTATCTGGATGGAGTAGCAATTTTAGACGAGATTAGATAGCAAATTGTGTTGAGCAGAAGTAGAACAGTAGACATGAAAGAATTTATTAAAGAAATTCAAGATTTAAAACAAATGAGTCAGACTTTTGTCATAGAGGATCAGTATAGCTAATTAGTATAGTATTACTGGGCAGCATAACTTTTCTTTGATGAACCTAACACACTGCACTGTTCAAATTACATCATGATTCATGAATCATTTATACCACAACACAACAATAAGCATCTTTGTAATATTATAAGCAATACACTTCTTGCCAATACTGAATCAGTGAATACTTGCCATTTTACACACAAGGAAGTTGAATGCATAGAATAATAATATGTGGTTGAATGCAGTGTTTTCTCGTGAAGTGCAAGTGGATCATTTATGTTCTTAGTTAATTGCATAATTCAATGAAAGAAATTGTTGATGTTATTGCTTTATCTTTCATGCAAACAATTATCCAACTATGAATTTTAGAACTAAAAAGCTAAATCTTATAAAAAATGATCATACCATACCTATATGACATTCATAGTAGATACATATATACCATTTCGTTTCATTCAGCTTATAAATAAATTTTCAATGCACATTCCACATTCCAATCCAAAGCAAAATTATTACACCTTCCATTTCCAGAACTACCACATTCATTTCATTCCTTCTTTTTTCTGGCAAAAGGTGATGACATCCATCCGGACTGGATCTATCTGATAATCTTCCTTTTCTCCACTCCAACATTGTTTCGTAGAGTGAACGAGTGCACTCTCTCAATCCTTTAAAAAGTATCCTGAAAAAAGCCCTTGCGCTTATTGCTCACACAAGAGCCAAGCCAACCTAAAAGACTTGTCGTAAAGGTCGTCCCTATATTACTTTCTAATGCACAGCGAAATACCTCTCTATGATGATCATCTACGTTTTACCACTTTACCAGAAAATAGTTAAATATATGCATTAGATCTAGATCCTTTTTCAGAAAAGAGACATACTTCAAAAATCCAAGTGCAGTTTGCATTCACATTTCACATCCACAACGGAGTAGATTCAGCTTCAAGTGGGAATATTACATGAGCATGACAGAAAAACAGCGAAGGGATAAGGGATGTTCATTTCTCTTCTTCTTTTTTGAAAACTTGCTTGCTTTTGCTTATGACCAGGACCAGACCACCACACCACTTTTCCACCTCCATATTCCACCACCATCCAGCAGTAAAGTAAAGCAAGGCAAGCCACACAAACACACAGACAGACACATAGAAAAACTTTTTTTTAAAGGATTTCACGTAATGTACCGAAAGGACGGTTGGAATGGAGTTGGGAAAAATGGATGGATGTTAACCAACCCAATCTCCTTCTTCACACATTTCTCTCTTTAAAGAGAGTCCCGTCTACGTACTGCGTAGTCACCACCGGATCATTTCGGATATTTTTTCATGAGCTCTTCTCTCTGCTTCACTACGCACATTCATGTCGTGTTGTGCTGTCCTTTTTGAGTTGTGCTGTGTCGTTCTTCCTTTGGAGCAAGCAAGCGATCTTTTGTGCAGCTCGCAACTTGAGTCGCAAATCCGAATCTCAAATTACCCCATTAATTGGGTGACAAACACTCGTTTCAACCCTTTCACTCTAATTTCACTTGTCTTGTAAAAAAAGTAATAACTACGGAGGTGATTAGTGACTATAATTTAGCCCTAAGAATGGAGGAACACCAGAACGGGGGTGGAGGAGGAGGCAGCTCTGCCTCCTCAGCTTCGGCTGCCTCGGTGGCAAATGCAACGGCAGCTCTGGTAAACCCGTTTTCGTTCCATTATCCCCACGTCAGCCCTCATCATCACCATCAATCCACTTTGGACTCTTATTACCATCCCCATCATCATCAGTCACATCACCACCCCGCCACTCATCATCCCCATCATACACATCATCCCCATTCAATGAATCAGGCGCTGGGAGGCTACTCATCGAATTCCTCCTCTTCTTTAAATTCTGGAGGGACCGGAAATGGGGGTGGTGGTGGAATATCGAATGGGGTATATAACACCAGTCCCATATCAGCGTCGTCAACTAGTCCAGTAGCTTCCAGTGTTACAAGTTTTTTGAGCTTGACTTCCCAGTCTCCTTTCCAGGTAAAATTTAATATCTTGTTAATTTGAAAAACTGACTGAATAATTGTAGTGGTATTTTATGTACTTTATCAACTTTATACTAAGTCTTGCCATTTTTTTAAACGTTTTCAGAACCCAGTGCTGGCCAGTGGGAATAACAGCGCAAAAAATAATCTAATGAGCATGAACCCTCTTGCATCAATGGCAAGCGCTGCCAGCTCCGCATTGCTCAGTTGTAACAACAATGCATACACAACAATAACGGATCACTTGAGTAGTTCCATTCTCAGTAGTAATAACAGTAATAACAACAAAGAAGTGTTAGATGACGACTACAACTGTCGAATCCCCAAGTTAGAACCTAGTCCCGGAGACCCTGAACATGATCCCGAAAACAGTGATGAGTCAGTTGGTGTTGTTGGTGTGTCCACTGGAAAAAATAAAAATTCCAGTGGTAGTGGCAAGCAGGGTAATCATCATGACAGTGTTGTAGACAGTTCCACGGGAAATTGTAAAGTGACTAGCAATAACAACGGAACCACCACAACTGTCCAAGGGACAGGACGAAGGAAGCGTACCCATTTCACTAGTCATCAATTACAAGAGCTTGAGTCAATTTTCAGTCGGAATCGCTACCCAGACGCCAGTACTCGGGAGGAAATTGCACTGTGGGTCAACCTAACCGAAGGGAAAGTCAAGGTACAGGTACATTTTATATTTATATTAAAGTATTCTCAGTTCTCCAGCATTTTTCTCACAATGCCCCATATAACTCAACATGTCATTTTATCTTTATTTCTGGAATCTCTTTCTCTCTCTCCCTTCAGATCTGGTTTAAAAACCGACGTGCTAAATGGCGTAAGCAGGAGCGCTTCAAGAATTTGGTCTTCACCACACCCTCCGCACCACCAATCACTGCAGCAGCGTTTGCAGCGGCTGGGTTATCAGCGGCGGCAGGCGTTGGAAGGCAAGCGATGGC
>JAQFZH010003901.1:0-12943 GCA_034695485.1 Entomobrya nivalis | reverse complement strand
ACGGACAGACGGACAGACAGACAGACAAACAAACTAAAATTATAACTACGATAAATCGAAATTTATCTACGTAATAATTGAAATACAATTATCAAAAAATTACAACTGTATTGACAAGTAGTTGAATGTTATTTTGGAAAAATACATCTTGCCATAAAATAGTATTTATTACTTACAAGTATAACAACAAGAAGTTATTGCCAAAATATACTTGTCATGATAAAACGAGCTCTCAGGTAATATTTGTAATTGTATGCATACATGTTGATCTCTTTAAGTTTAGGGAGAACGACTAACTACCTTACTAAATATACTAAGATATCAAAGACAGCATGACTTTTTATTTGAGGTAAATTAGTTGAATCAGTTTTAGATTTAATACGACGGTGAAAGCGAAGCTTCAGCTAGTATTGGCTTTATCATGTTTGTTTGTCCCTCTGTCTGTCACTAAGCAGTATAATTTAAAAAACAATTAGATCGATCGGAAAAAGCGGACAGGCAAGATTGAACCAGTCAAAGAGGATAAGCGGTGTAGGAATAATTTTGAAGATTGATTATTACTGGATTTGGTTTTGGGGAAAAAGCAATTGAGTTGGCATTCCTGTTCGTAGCTTGGTCTGATTGTGATTGAGACAACCTGCCATGTAGTTTAAAGTGAATAAAAAATTTAGTTTAATTACATCAACAGATTAATGTTGGTTTTAGTCAGTTATTTCTGCTTAGTATTCATGAGTTTCCCTTTTTGGCATTTTTTGGTGCACGGAAACTATGCGTGTACAGAAAAACTCAGGCGTATAGCTCAAAGTGTTCAAAAAGTGGTTTTTAACTTGGGAAACGAACACAATCAAATGTAAGCGATAGAAGTGTCAAAGTCAAGCTGCATCATTTAGCTATCATTTCACAAAATTTGTCCACTTCTCCTTTGCGTGTTTCATTTAATTTATCATTCATGCGGTATAAACTAGTTTTACAATTTTTTGTCTTTTCATTTACCATATCTAAAAATGTTCGTGAATTATTTTCTGTTTTTAAATTGGCCATTTATCCTGAGTGAGACCGCACAAAACTAGAATGTTTCTTTCTTGAATGTGGTGGTTTTGTTTCAAGGTGTTTGTTAATTAGCCATATTTAAAAGTCATTTCATTTTCAACACCAATCATAAATAGAATAACCAGTATCAAAAACAAAATGAAATGGAATAAATCGTTTCAGTTGATTGCTGATATTATTAAGTAACTGAAAGCGAAATTAAGCTAGTATTGACTTTATCAAAGTTGTCTCTCTAAACTCCAGTCAGTACGTTAACCCAAGAACGAGTTGACAGCTGTCGCTCAAATTTGGTGCAGAGGTCAGTAAGTTTAATGGAAAGAACTCTATTGATTTTCAGCTCCAAGGTCAAATTTCGAACGCAAGCTCGAAGGTTTTCAAGCTATCCATAGTGTATATTTGAATAGTACAATCAAAAGCTCTCGTTCAATTTGTTACTAATTATATGCCATTTTAGGTCAAAGTGAGCTCAGGTGGTCAGAAATAGGGTGTAAAGATTGTATCTTTCAAATCATTCTTTTCATTAGCAATAACAATGACCATAACTAGCGTCGTTATAAGTTATATTGTATTAGCTACGTCGTTATGATCGCTCTTGCAGTGGCTTTATTTTTAACTGATTTTACATTCACTAATTAAATCGTTAGAGGAAAACACATTTGATTCCTTAGTAAGATAATAGAAATGTTTTAAATCAAGAAATGGAAATATATCATAAAATATTTCCTTTTCATGGAGGTACAAAAAAGGTTGAATGACTTTCCGACGCAGATTGTTTTCATGATAAAGGATAAAATAAAGTGGTTACACCTCAACGTGTCTACATCACGCCTACTTTTAAATTGAGGCGTCACTGGGCTTCACAGTAAAAACGTTTCACCAAAGTTATATAATACTAAAATAAATAACAATATAAGTTTTACTTTCAAAAGCATAGCTCGAAACAATTTTTAAATTTCCCGATTTTGACCCATATTAAACTATGATGCATTCTCAACTTATTTCGTTTCATTGTGCTATAGTAATTGTAGGTCTAACTATTATACAACCTATTGAAAATCGTCCACTTTCTCTTTTTCCACAATTATTTACCAATAAATTGTTGGAAAACATAAACTACCAAAATATTGTAACAAAACATGTTTGCTCGATTAGAATCGTTTTCGCAGGTGAAAGTGTCTTAACGTCTCTAGTCGATTTGTCAACATTTTCAAGTGTAGTGCAACCAATCCAATTATTTGACCAGGAATTTGATCCAGAAAACATGTCCGTTTCTTTAACAAAGTTCAAGTCAAATTGTTGGAATTCAATATTTCCATTTACTTCAGAAGTGCTTACAAGTGAACAGTACAAAACACTGTTGGTTAAAATGGGTGATTCGGTTTATAGCAGTCATGTTTTCATTTCGATGAACGAAAATTTGATAGTAAAAATATTGTCTTCTCCTGGTATATTGAATAGTGTTATGCGCAAATATGGCATAATTCCAGTATTCGAACCAGAAACCCAAACTCTGACTATGAAATATTTATTGGAACCTACTGTTTTCACTGGGTCTATCATAATTTCTTCTCAATTTTCGTTCATAGCCAAAATTAATAACTTGAGTGGAAGAAAGCTCAATGTCGCATTTGTCAATATACCTCCAAATATTGTCAGATTTCCATCAGGGGAAATCGATGGAAAGCAGTATCAACTCGTAGAAGCGATTGCCAAAAGGACCAACTTAAGTATAAACTACTACAGTAATATGACAAGGCCCGAATTTGGCAATCTGCAACCTAACGGGAGTTGGACGGGAATAATAAATGAGCTAATAAGTGGAAGGGCTGATTTCACGCCAGCACTTGGCCCAACATTGAAGCGACATCCGTTTATAACCTTATGTTCCACGTCGTTTGTAATGCATATAAGGTTAGACATAATATTTCACTACACTTTATAAAAAAATCTTAATGGAATTTCTTAATGAGGAATAATTTTGACTGGCTTTCGAGCTTGACTAATTTTAACGGATTTGTAAAGTAGGGTATTTGAGTGAATTTTTATTTTCCCAATGCATCAAATACGTCTTACAAAGAAACAACAGGTTACAATTCGGTTGGAGGGCTAAAGTAATGTTCTTTAGATTACAACGAACAAGAACCAAAAAACACCGAGGAATGTCAACGATCTCTATGAGAACTTGACTTGCATTTAGTAAAACATTAAAAATAACGAGATTATAACATTGATTTCGCATGATAAATATGTAGAAAGTAAAATATACAAATTCGGCATTTTGACATGAATCATCCGCAGCTCCTGAATATATAAGAAACGAGCCCTGAAATTATACATAATAGGGTCTCTTACTCCAATCTATAGCGGTAGATTTGCACCTTTTTTTACTCAATCGTCCTAATTTAGGGCGACTCTGTTCTCAGTGAAAATTTTCCAAATGGACAGTTACATGTTTTTAACAGTGGTGTCCTATAATTGGTTGTGATTACACATTTTTAGGTAATTTGATGTATTTGGATAATGAAAATTCACTAAAATCAACCCTTGTCTCTCAAAAAACTCACTTGCTCTTTAAAATTACTGAAGTTCGAACATCAATCACATTTTTATTTTTTTTAAGAAATTCGAAATTTGAAGACAATTGATGTTTTATTAGCTAAAAACGTTTTTCTTTTCAGGTTATGTCTCAAAGTTCCTGCTCGACTTCGCACCTGGACAAGTTTGATAAATCCTCTATCCCCAACAGTATGGCTTAGTATATTCTTCGCTTATTCAGCAATTTCTCTGTTTTTCATTCTCAAATTAACAATTCAACGTAAATTATTTGGTAAAAATGAGAAGTCTCAAATATCTGACCTTTTATTCATGTCCTACAATCTATTGTTAGGGCAATCAATCAATTTGTCGATTTGTTTAAAGTCACATGGACTTGTAATGTTGTGGATATTTTTCTCATATGTAATTGCCACTGCTTACAATTCAAATCTTGTTGGGTTTCTAACATTTTTGGAAAAGCAACAAGTTCCGACAACATTCAAACAAATTCATGAAAGTCCTCAATATTCCATTGTGCTTCATACTGTTGGTGGTTCAGAAGCAGAGCTACTAAAAACATCGCCGAGTCCTGAAATCAAAGGAATAGTGAAAAGAATGACCTGGACAAAAGATTTAATCGCTTGTCTTCATCAGGCTGCTAAGAGAGACAATGTGTGCATTGCTTGGGACAATATAGTTCAGTACACCAGGGCTAAATATTCCATTAACGATCCAACGCTAAATAATTTATTTATTCCGGAGGATTCTGGGGGAAATGCATTGGGATCTGTGGGATTCAAGAAGGGTTCAATTTTTATAGAAACATTTAATCGATATATTGGACTAGCGGTAAATGGTTACCTAACGGAATTGTGGAAACATGATTTTTTAAGGAAAACTAAAGTGAATGCTTTGCGAGAAGCAGTAGAAAAAAATGGAAGGAAATTTGAGCACAAATGGCATGTTGTAGATGATGATGGGTCGCCTAAACCTTTGAACGTGACAAGTTTAATGATTGTATTTCTGTTGATTATGGTGGGACTAGTGATATCAATATGCACATTTTTAATTGAAAATTGGTTGTGGTTTCATCGAAACGGGTGTTTTTGGTTTTTCCTTGTTTGTATTTTGAAAATTTAGTTTTATCTACGCAAACTTGTCGTAAATATATATATATATTTTAACATACTTAACTACTAATCTAAGCATAGCATATGTATATTTACTTCGAAAAAAATAAACTGTAAAATTAAATAACGATTAAAGTTTACCTAATTTTCTTAGTTGCTAATTTTATAAAATAAAATGTAGTTAATTTTGTTGATTTTTTTAACCATTCACCAAAGTTGGTTTGAAGACAAGTCTAAAATGTTATCCATATCTTTTTATGTAATATTCACAAAAAAATATTTTTAAATTGTAAGCAAAAAACACAAAATTTTAACAAGGAATTAAAATATCATTAAACAATAATATTTCAAATACTTAATGATGATCAACAACCGTATTGTAATTTTCTATTGATTTAAACGCAACTTGGCCAAGTATTGATAAAAATGTAACACTTTGCAGCATTGAATTTGTAACTCCGCCAATCATGACATTTCCAGTGTAAATTGTAAAGTTATATTTTGCCAAACGGTCAAATGAATAAACTCATAAATATAACTCATAAATAAGCCCATCTCACTCTAATAAATGGTTACCATGGCAACTATATTTTTACAATTTATTTGTTTATATAATGTTTTAGTTTAGGAGCAGTTTGAAATAGAATAATTCGTCGACGTAATCTAAGCATCTTACGATATTTCGCCTTGGTTAGCACTTCACTATTAACATTGTATATCCACCAAACTAAAAGTAAACACGTGCATCTTTAAAATTTAAACTGAACCATGTAATGAACACAATTTCTCTAAAAGCACTTCTTCGATAACTATGCACTTTTATAACGCAAAAAGCATGAGCTATCATGTTAACCAAAAGCTAGTCGTATTGAAACATAGTGCTTAGCAAACTTAAAAAAACTTTAAATAATAAATGATAAATTACTTACATCAGGATTAAAACACGAGGCTAGTACATAAAGCTAGTTGTTGTTGGGAGCCAAACATGTCAGAAAAGCTTTTTGTATCTGTCAAAGTGTCGAAATATAATAGAAGAAAACCTACAGCCGAAATAATCATTGCTTGTCAAAAAGCAAATTGCCGAGTTATAGATCGAAATTACTCTAGTCCATTTTACATCGTTTAGACTGCATAATATTTATGATAAAATAAGCAGTTTTATAGCCAGCGATAATATACCTGAATATTGAATTGTTATTATCATTATCTTTACTTTGCCTACTAAGTATTATTTCGGACACGAATACCAATTATATTAGTTGTTTTGATACTCAGTACTAATTTCTGTTAAATTCCTACTGGGCCCTGAAGCAGATATATTCGCAAAACACCCTCTTATTACTCCACTAAACAATTGAAACAAAACAGTAAAAAACTTTAGTAAAAGCAAAGCTTGGGTGTAGTTCCTGTAACTTTACGGTATAATATTTTTGGCTAAATGTGTTTCGAAATATATTTGCATTTTTAAAAAATTCGGCAAAATGCTTTTCTGTTTGTATTTTTTGGCAAATTTCGTAGATACCAAAGCCTTTCTGGCGTATGGTAATGACCCGTACTCTTGACACATCATACCAGGTACTTCTTGCGTAACTTAAAGCACTCGTGTGAGACAACGCCCTGATTTTGGCCCACAACTTAATTTCTTTCGAGACGGACTAAGCTTCAACTTCTTTGTGAATATATTCTAAAAACAACCAGAATTCAAAAATAAAAAATGTTATCTCCAATCCATCAAATTAAACTTAGTTTCTTTTTCACATTTTCTTTGTCTATAGAGCTCCAGCCAAATAAAAACAGTGATGTTTCCATAGCAAATAAATTTACACGGTGCACAATTGAATTAATAAATTTTCGTGGCTTAAACATTAACTTTCCCATTCTTACACAACCTATTGTTGTTTTACGCTATATTTCATTTCCCAACGACAAGTATTTATATCCCTATGAAATAAATCCAGTAAAGGGAGAAACTTTTAATAAATGGGTTTCCAACCTAAACACTAAAAAATTTAAAAGACTTCGAAAACTCAAAATAGGTAATCGCACACACACGTTTGACAAGCAAATTGGAACAAAGTATATATTTCAAACTTCAACCCACCACTTTCGAATGAGCAACAAAAACAAACAGTGCGAGACCACTTTGTACTTACATCCACCAAGAGAAAAGGATCAATCATTTTTATACTACAGCAACAGCATGTATGGAACCCTAATCAAAACTCCATCTTGGATTAATGAAGAACTAAACACTAATTTGATAAAATGGAGAAATGATTTCCTTAGCACATTACCAAAACATTTCGTACTCATCTGCGACCTTGAACCTGATTCAGTTTGTTTAAAAGCCAGTGAAAAAAAGAAATGGATATCAGGAGTACTTGGTAGTGCGGAAAAGGTTAATATGTTTGAAACTATATTAGTTTATCAAATAGTATCACCCATAAAACAAGATTTGTATGCCTTGTGCCCTTATTGCGACTTCTGCAACCCATTTAAACTTTTGCTGGTCAACTCGGACGTACTTCCAAATTTAAAGGAATTGAAAAATCCCAATGCTCAAATTGAAAACCTTCAAAAGTCTAATGGATTTCTTGTCGATATCAAACTGTCCGCTTATATTTTAGAATATGATGACCTAAAAGACAAAAATCGTAGAACTAGACAAGCTGTTCTTGAGCACATTAGTAAGCTGGTTTTAGAAGATAGTTATAAAATATATTATTTGGCAGACCTTCACATATTTTATGACTTGCTCCCAAAAAACGTAACCATAACATGGAAAGAAAGTACAGACAGTGATTTATACAGATGGAAATCTCTTAAGATTGAGTCATGTCTTAAGCCAAAATATATCCAATACCATCCCAGACTTCGACCTGCAATTCAAAGGAGCACTCACACATATTTGGGATCTGAGCAGGACTTTCGTCTAATATTTCGAAGGAGACAGTTACGATTTGTAAGTTGTCATGAAGAAAAAATCCATTGGGGACATCAACTCAAAGAACTCGTTATCGTTTTTGATATATCCACATGGCTACTTTTACTAGTGTTTTGCCTGGCAATATCGAATATGATGAAGTTTACCGCCAAATGCGCACGTTTTAAAAATGTAAAATCTTTTCCACTCTTATCCTTTGGAGATACGTGGTTTCTCTTATATTCATCCCTTTTGGACCAATGCTCACCCACATTTGGGAGAATTGAGTTGAGAGAAAAGCTATGCTATTGGTTCGCATTTTCATGCATTCCATTTGCTATTTTTATTTTGGGAAATCATTACAAAGGGGATAATATTACTCGGCTAACACTTGCCGCTCCACTGGTTCCATTTGATACATTTGATAGTTTAATTGACAATCACTTTAAAATATTCGTTCGAAGGGTTCGTATTTCAGATAATGCATACCCTTACCTTAGCATGATTCTTCGTATTAAGACATCTTATGTACAAGAAAATGGTCACGAAGCTTTTCCAATTGTTTCGGAGTTGTGGCGGGAAATTAATAAGCAGTGGTCAGTGGCAGGCGCCAAGAGACTGAAACACTTATTCGGTAAAGTGACCAATAGCACGGAAAAATATTAAAACAATTCTGAAATGTTCCCTGACTGGAATAACAGCTATGGGAGACTCGGGCATTTTGAGAGTGTGGATCAAGTTTTACAAATGCATATGGAAGGGTGCAACAAGTCAGCAGTTATTCTGACAGAAAACATGGCGATTGCAGTACACACTCGGCTACTTGTGCAGAAAAAGCCGGTTTATTTTGGAAAAGATGTGATTATTGAGAACTTGAGTGGATATGAATATTTTGGATATTTTCCAACTTATATTTTGCTAAAGTCCAGATACTATTTCCAAGCGGGAGTTGTTGAGTGGTGGAGAAAATATTTTAGGTGGGCGTTGATGGTTAAAACAAGAGCTTTTGAAGTGAATAGCAAAGTGGAGATTAGGTCGACTGAAAGTACTAATATTTATGCACTTGGTTGTATACCGGTGGCTGGGCTGATTTTGTCGATTGTCGTTTTTATTTTGTTTGAGGCTAATTGGTTTGGGAAAATTGTTGCGTTTGTAGGAAAAACACTTTCAAAACCACCAAAAAATGATGGGGTTGTTGAAGATGTTACCAAGATGGATGGACATTGGAATGACTTGGTATTAGAAGAAGATGAAAATGCGAAAAAACCGCCTCGAAGCGGTTATTTCACTGTAACGCGTTAACATATATTAGCCTGTTATTTGAATGTATTTATTTGGTTGTAAAACTGCAAAGCGATTAAATTAATATGACTTATTAATTGTTGTAACGGATGAGTTTCAGGTTAGTATATATTTTTGACTTGGGGTTTATATCTGGTCATTCTTTAGTATCTAATGTTTACCAAACCGTCAACTTGAAAAGTATTACGGAATTTAATTAAATTTATATCATATAAATGCCACCAAGTGTAGAAATCAGTGTAAAATAATTACACTAAATCAAAAATAAATAAGCTAATGAGCTAATATGTGGCCGGGCTGATTTCACACCAGCACTTGGCCCAACTTTAAAGCGACATCCCTTTATAACATTATGTTCGACTTCATTCGTAATGCATATAAGGTTATGTCTCAAAGTACCTGCTCGACTTCGCACCTGGACTAGTTAGATAAATCCCTTATCCCCAACTGTATGGATTAGTATACTCTTCGCTTATTCAACAATTTCTTTGTTCTTTATTCTCAAATTGGCAATTCAGCGTAAAATATTTGCTGAAAATGGGAAGACTCAGATAGCTGACCTTTTATTCATGTCTTATAATCTACTGTTGGGGCAATCAATTAATTTGTCCATTTGCTTAAAGTTCCATGGACTTGTAATGTTGTGGATATTTTTCTCATATGTAATTGCCACCGCTTACAATTCCAATCTTGTAGGGTTTCTAGCATTTTTGAAAAAGGAACAGGTACCGACAACATTCAAGCAAATTCATGAAAGTCCCCAGTACTCCATTGTGCTTCACACTGCTGCAGGTTCAGAAGCAGAGCTACTAAAAACATCGCCGAGTCCTGAAATCAAAGGAATAGTGAAAAGAATGACCTGGACAAAAGATTTAATCGCTTGTCTTCATCAGGCTGCTAAGAGAGACAATGTGTGCATTGCTTGGGACAATATAGTTCAGTACACCAGGGCTAAATATTCCATTAACGATCCAACGCTAAATAATTTATTTATTCCGGAGGATTCTGGGGGAAATGCATTGGGATCTGTGGGATTCCCGAAGGGTTCCATTTTTATAGAAACGTTTAATCGATATATTGGACTAGCGGTAAATGGCTATCTAACCGAATTGTGGAAACATGATTTTATAAGGAAAACTAAAGTGAATGCTTTGCGTAAAGCAGTGCAAAAACGTGGAAGTAAATTTGAGCATAATTGGCACGTTGAGGACGACGATGGGTCGCCTAAGCCTTTGAACGTGACTAGTTTAATGATTGTATTTCTGTTGATTATTGTGGGACTGGCGATATCTATATGCGCATTTTTAATTGAAAATTGGTTGTGGTTTCATCAAAACGGGTGCTTTTGGTTTTTCCTTATTTGTATTTTGAAAATTTAGTTTATCAACGCCAAGTTGTCACAAAAATGCCTAGTAATGTTAAAATAAGGTAAAATAATCCATAAACAATCATTAATAGGTTAAGTCATACATTTAGCACTTATATTTAATATTTATATATTATATCAAACGTATATTCAAATATGTCAATTTTTTAATTCAATATATTACCATACTTAACTAGTAATTTAAGCACAACAGAAATATTAACTTTAATCATTATTTAACTTTACAGTTTTTTCATAGATTTCTCAGAAAAGTCTAAAACGGTATCCATATCTTTTATGTAGTATTCTCAACAATAATTTTATCTTTAAATTCTAAGCCAAAACACAATATTTCAACGACGAATAAAAAGATCAATTAACATTAATATTTCAATTACTCTCATTAGCCTTCATTTTTGCTTTTTTAGTAAAATTGTAATCATTATCGCTGGAATTATAAAACAAGACCTACTGCAAACATATACAAAAGTAAATTGATGTTACTTTGAATCCATAAATCATTCAATTAAGCATCTGTGCTTACTACATAAATAATGAAGCATTTTATTTAATTTAAGCAATTAACACATCCCTTTATATAACATATACTTTGAAATGCTATGTTTAACATCTTAAGTTTGATACTGGCTAAAAGTGTTTTAATTTAACTTCAGCAGTCTACATGGCCAACAGTGATGCACAGTGGAAATCGCAGAATTTTTCTGCCCACTTAAAAACTTCTTAAACAAGTAGAATATCTCCTGAATTTTCTTCCAAACGAACAATATTAAACGTGACATTTTTATAGCCAGGAATTCCATTAGAAATACAAGCCCCGCTACCATAATCCCAATACCAAGTACATAAAATATAATAGAAATATTTCCTTCCATACTTGCTGCTCTGGGTTTGTGATTTTCTTGAAATTTTGCTCTTATTTTCGGTATAAACTCACTAACCAGTTTTGTCCACATGTCAATAAGTCCCGATACATATAAAGCATCAAGCCTTCTAAGAACCCTAGGATCTATCCACCGATATACCGACATTCCATATTTCGTTTCTAAAAGTTTCTCTTTACTCAAAAACGCATTTTGCTTGCCTTCATTTCGCATTTCGTAATACATTACACGAGCGCTGGTTTCTGGAAGCAAAAGAGCAGTTTTATTGCAGAATCTCAGCACATTGCAATAACTACTGCTGTTGAATATGCTACAAACACCGTGCGAATCCAAGAACAATGTCATCCAGTCAGGTATTAGTCTTGTATGCTTCATGTACCGTTTCGTTTTATTTGAAGCCCTATCCAAGCTAGCAAATATGTTACTATACACAGACTCCGTTTTGTCGTACATAAAAAGCTCACTCCGAAATAACCCCACTTGATGATCAACAACTGTATTGTAATTTGCTGTGGATTTAAACGCCACTTCGCCAAGTATTGACGAAAATGGAACTCCTTGCAGCATTAAATTAGTAACTCCACCAATCATTACATTTCTAGTGTAAATTGTAAAGTTATATTTTATCAGACGGTCAAATGTATTAGGTGGGATTGGTGCTCTAGGTAAGGTTAATCCAGTGATATTTTCATTTTTGTAAGCATTGCTCAAAACAAGAACTGCGAATAAATAGCAGCCAAATATCCATTTAAGTTTTGCAGTGTTCCATATAGAAGCAATTATAGGGTCGCCTTGTTCTAATAAAGCTTTTAGAAATGATATGAAACTTGGAAATAAATAAAAATGAATATATTCTAGATATCCCATCTCACTGGCAGAATGTTTTGTAAAACCAAATTGCTTGTCAGGATTTCGATTACGTTCACTTTTGTGATCACCAAAAACACAGGGCCGGATTTACCATAAGGCACCCTCCACAAGGTGCCGGGGGCCCCGCGCTTTGGGGGCCCCACGCCGAGAGAAAAAAATTACGGATATATGGACATTTGGGTCACGTTCAGAATGCCGCAAAATCAAATTGCCGAATCACAATGCCGCAATTAAAATGCCGCACTCAAAATGCCGACCGATGGGCTTGCCGAAAAATAACAATGCCGGCAACGAAACGCCGTACTTTCTATGCCGCAAACTCACTATACCGAAAAATGATAATGCCGTGGCACGAAATGAACACGTTCAAAATACTCCAGTGCTCAAATTGCCGCAGTTCACTTTGCCGAATAAGTCATAGCCGGTATAGCAATGGTGACAGATGAAAGCTAAGCAATGGTGACACATGCTGGACGGTATAGCAATGGTGACACATGCAGGACGTTATAGCACAAGTGACACTTGCAGGACGGTATAGCAATGGTGACACATGCAGGACGTTATAGCACAAGTGACACTTGCAGGACGGTATAGCACAAGTGACACTTGCAGGACGGTATAGCAATGGTGACACATGAAGGACGGTATAGCAATGGTGACACATGCAGGACGGTATAGCACAAGTGACACATGCAGGACGGTATAGCAAAAGTGACACATGCAGGACGGTATAGCAAAAGTGACACATGCAGGACGGTATAGCCATAAAAGAGCGTTGTGAGATATTTAAAAAAGATATTCTGTACTAGTTTCGGGTAGGTTCTGTCGCTACGCTCCATCTCGCGGCGCTCCGGCTTCCCTCGCT
>JAQFZH010003900.1:0-12946 GCA_034695485.1 Entomobrya nivalis | reverse complement strand
AGTCACTCTGCATTTGATCCAACTATGGGAATAGTCGGTTTGTAAGACTTTTTATCTTTTTGTGTTTTAAAAGTTTACACAGACGTGTCGGTTACCAATACTGTTTGATAAGGCTCATGGGTCTGCATTATTTTGCTTCTTTTTCAATTACCTTGTGTACTAGTCGACAAGATTCGATAGAATAATTGCTCCTTTATCAATGGGACTAGGATTTTTTGATTCGCAATTTATATTTATCATTGCATTGGTATACGAGGATATAAGTGGGTTGCACATGACTAAATTGTTGTACGATAACCTGGTTTGCTTGTCATTTGAAAATTTTGTAGTATTTATAAAATAAACTGACTTGTAGATGTTGACATCAATTAATATATAGGCGGATTCAACAAGCTATTAAGATTATAAAGACACACTTTCCCACAGCCAGTTAATCATGATAACGCATTGGTATCCAACATTTTGTGTCATGATTAATTTTAAAGTTTCAGTTATTTAAATTTAGATAAAGTCAATTAGAAGTACACCATTTTTCGTTGCTCTATCAATAGATTAGCAGCTTTAGACCCAACCTTTAAGAAAACAAACTACTAAAGCGTGATGGAATTCTCCAAAGTGCATAAACTCAAATGGATCGCCTTCTGAGAAGAAAGTTGAAATTCTAAATTGTTCATTTAGAAGATTATTTTTAAATATTTGCTTACTGAAATCATTTTTTGTGTACGAATGGCGGTTTCATACTATTTTTTTATCTATTGCCTTAAAGGTCTGCTTTAAATAAGCAAATTGAACATCAATTACATTTTTTAATGTTTAAAATCAAAATTTAAAAAATGCATATTTAAGTGATAAATTCGTTTGGTCTAGCTCATTCTCCCTTCACCCTTTGGCATTCTCTCAAGCTTTAAAAACAAAATGTACACCATTGCAGTAGAAATATACTACACGTTTGCTTACTACTTGTGCTGTGTTCCATACCGAATACGAAGGGTGGATATTCAATATTTTGAACGAGACTATTTTAAACTTCTTACCAATACATTACAAAAGGTATTTGTAAACTGGAAATACATTCCATTTTTTAGAATAACGACTAAACTAACTTTATAATGTTTTCAGGTTATTTGCCACATATTTTCTTGTTTCTACATTTACATCTCAATCAACCGATTTTACGAGCAGTTAAGCATTCTTACTGTTAAAAATGGTGGACTAAAAGGAAACCCTTTGTTTTACTTATCAGTCATTGAATCATCTTCATACGTTGTGTATGCAACTTGTCTAACTTTTTCCCAAAGTTTTAAAGGTGTACAACAGCTGAATTTTTGGAACAATTTGGAACGGCACCGTGCAACAAATCGTAAACCGATTACATCAAATAAAAAATTCAAATTGGTAACTCATATGATAAAAATACTATTTAGTTCGTCTTTTATACATTCACGTAGAAATACCATAACTATTTTTTTTACCAACTGCAGCTACTTTCCCATGTCTTTACGAAAGGAGCTGTGATATGCCTCACTGGAATCGTAATTCTTGACAACATGATCCTATACCGGATACAAGCTTCTGTACAAGATCTTCTGGATTCAGCATTTTACCTATTTCCTTGGAAACAATTTGAAGTCGGAACCTTCAACAATACTTTTTTAAGCTATGAAGAATTTGCAGTTGTAACTTTCTCCTTGGGCATTTACACAATCGCTACATTGAGAGACATTTACTGTGGATTCGGTTTCATTGTTTCAATATTACATTTATGGGTGATTGGTTTAAACTTTAAGGAAATTGGAAGGAGAATGAGCAGGAAACAAGTGATGATTAAATATCGTCAGATTGCAAAATTAACAAGACTGTTTGATAAAGCATATGGGTCAGCGTTGTTTTGCTTCTTGTTTAACTACCTGTTCTACTACTCTACAAAGCTTCATATAATAATTGAATGCCCACCTAGAGCAACATTGTATCATTTGCTGTTTATACTTTTGTTTGTAGCGGTTTACGCTCTTGGAGCAAGTTTCTCAAGAAAGGTGATGTCTAAGATTTAAAAAATTAATAAGCTGAATATTAGTTAATTAAAAAGATTAGTTAATTTTAACATATCTTTAACAGATGTCTTCAATAAAAGCTTTAATGGATTTTCCACAAATCGACAAAGCATCACAAATGCTTTCCCACAACCAAATCATTTTAATTACATATTGGTACTCGAATGGTTTTTGCAAGCTGAGAGCCAATATCTTTCATGTGACATGGAGTTCATTAGTGCAGGTGTGCTAATGACGAAATAACATGACTCGACTCGCTATATGAGACTAGGATTAATATTTTTTTATTTTTTTTTAGTTTCTTGGTGAATTGATGGTGATTTTCCTCATTGCGGTACAAAGCAAATCGGCAGCAGATCAAGGTGAACCAGCTTAAAAGGCTTACTGTGATTAAATAAAAGTAAATGAGTTAAGTAAAAAATATTGATATAAATGTTTTTCCCCTTGAAAAAAAGCTATAATCTTAAGTGATTATAAAATATTGTATTTGAAATTTAACATGCAATAAAATTCATACATTACACAGCTAAGCTAATTTATATCAAGACTCAAATATCACGATTTTTTTCAGAGTTTCCAGACAATATTTTGTTGTCAAAGGGAGTTTCCGCATTTTATAGGTCAATCATATTCCATCAAATAAATTGCATCTTTCTTTTAAAGGGCAAATACAGAGGACTCTGGGAAACATTTTTACATCATTCAACTAATAGTAACTTATTTAAGGTCGTTTCAGCACTAAAACATTCACTTCCAACGAATATCCATTTGTTTAATAATTCACACTTTAGCAACACGAACGTATTATACATTCGCTTATTACTTGTGCTGTGTTCTAAACAGAATTCTAACAAAGCAACAAAATTACAGATGAGATCGCTTCAAAATCTATGCCAACAATTTACAAAAGGTTTGAACAAATATAAATTCATTGTATATTTAATACATTATATTCATATATAGCAAGGTAGCAAGTATAAATATATTAATTCTTCTTTCATATATGTTTTATCTTGATTAAATTTTTACACCTTGACTGTACAAACCAACTTCCTTTACAAATGAAGTCTTAAATTATGTATAGCTTTATTCAAACAATTATTGCAAAAATTGAACCATATTTTCAAACATCCGAAAAACACTGATCTCAACTCAATAACCATACAAACCACAGCACCCGATAAACCAAAGAATAGCAAAATAAATAGTAATTGAATATTTCCAGACATTTTTGGTGGCTTTGGTGGTTCACTGCTGTTTGGTGTCACCAAGTCCGTCCTATTTACAAAATTTCGCCACCACTCAAATAATCCACTACTCTGCATCATACGAACTCTCTTTATAAGTGAGGTTGGTACGGATCCCACGTACCTAAATAGTAGTTGTGGTTCTGTATATCCATCAACACCAACATTTGAATGGAGTCCTAGTTTTCTAAGTAGCTTTGAGAATTTGCGTGCCATGTACTCTGGTAAAATCCAACTTGTTTTGTTGCACTTTTCTAAATCCTTCAAAATAAATTGATTTTGTTTTCCCCAAAAATAATTATTGAAAAATGTTTCCCATGACAACTTGTTTGAATCTTTCAGAGTAAAAATTCCTACTTTTGCAAGAGGTGCCAAATGCTCAAGCGGTTCCCATAGTTGACGAAATAAATAGATGTTACCACTAACTGTCTTAAGATCATTCTTAAAAACTGAGAGTTCCTTCGAATACACATTTTCTGGTGGAAGGTCTGAATTGATCAACTCATTAATTTCAGTATTTGCTTGAAAAATATTTTTATATTTATAGTTAATGCTAATTGAATGCTTATTCCTTATCCTTAAATAAGGTTCCACCTGTGAAATGTTAGCATAAATAAGTGCATTTAAATTGTAAATAAATTCTGTAATTCTAGCATAAACTGTAAAATTGTGTTCAACTAGCTCGTCAATTGTTTTATATGATATCCTATGTCGAGGTTTCACAATATTGTAGACATTGGTGCTCTTAAACGCATTACTAATAACTACACCAGATAGTGGAGTACCGCAAATTAAGAAGCGGAACCTACTCGAGCTGACCAATCTCCTTGGAAAAGGATCCCCTTGTTCCAGTACAACTTTGAACAAAATCAACAAGATATTGCTATGCACAACCTTTGTCGTTCTTCCCGTTAAATTCACAATACAAAATAATAGCATTGTTGTTGTAAATGCTATCCATTTCCAAACGCTGTTCCCAAAAACGGAAATAAATTTCGTTAGTGGAAAATTCTCTAATCGTTTATACCCACAGCTGATAAATCGCAAACTTTCCAATTCGTTTGGAATCTGAAAACCTCCAATTTGATTGGCGAAAGGAAGATCAGTAATTTCACCCAAACGGCTAACTACTAGTATGGACTTTCCATTGTTATATTTGATTTGAAACTCCGAAGTGTTTTCCGAAGTAACATTTCCAAGTAGATTTGAATATAAAGAGGCGTAACCAAACGCGAGCATTCTGATACTGTCTGAATATTTAGCTGTTATTCGAAATAGATTTGGAAGGGGTTTCTTAATAGCTGTGGACTCCGTTTTCCAAAAATGTTCAATAAGTTTTGTAAGTTTTTCGAATGACGAATAATAAGCAACTGTTAGACTTCCAGGAAACCATTCCAAATTTCTTATTCGATCTAGTAATAAAATGTTACTCATTGTGATACTGTTAGTATGTACCGATAAAGATTTTAGCCATTGCTTGCATTTTAGGCAAGGTGTAATAAAATGAATCCTTTTTACGTAACATGGTTGCATTAAAATTTCTTTGAAAGAACTTGGTTGGCATGTAACGTAGCCAATAAGAAGAACATTTGTGTTGGACGAGGATATCTGACTTTGATAGAAAGGTTGGAAGTATGGTTGCAAATACCATACAAGAAGTTGAAAGGAATTAAAGTTGTTAATGCTCTTTTTCGAGTCTATTAAGATGTTTATGTTGGGATGTGAGCTTGGCAATGCTTGATATTGAAAGTAGCTATCAACATATCTAAAAATCGTGGTATATTTTGATAAATGGAATATTTTTTCTGGCATAAATAGTTCTGCTTGAACTTGGCAATTCCATGGCTTTGACGCCGATGATAACTTGTTTAGATTAAATTCCACGCAAAACGCTGAGTTATAAGAACTCGTCACTGATATAGGATTAAAGAATTTTGAAATAGGACAGTAGTGCTCCACAGTCATATATTTGTCATAGTTGTATATGGATTCGGCAAAAGAACCATTGAGTTTGTGCACATATAGTTTAGGCATCCAGATAACTCTATTGTTCAGATTTTTTTGAAAATGTAACTTATACTCTTTGCGCAATAAAGATGGTTCAAACTGCCGTAGTAAAATGGGTATAAAGCCAATTGGATTAATATCGATACTTTGAAAGTTATTTACTACAATGAGACACTTGTCCGAAGATAAGGTTCTAAAAATTGGCCTTAAATTAAGTTCGGATGGAATTGTTCCTTTAATTGTATCCGTTGATAGTTTTACATATTGTCTGATTAATAATTTGGCTGTGGGGTGTAAATTTGAAAGAAATTTGGGACTTCGAATCTCCGAATCTGAAAAGGAATTGAGAAGTGTTGAGCTAAGTGTGTAGTTAAAAAGAGTTTGTGAGGCTGATATGTCTATTAAATGAGCAATTACAAAGCTAAAATAAATATTAGTCAAAACCATTGTCTTTTTAGTACAATTTACGCTTACAAGGAATTAATTTTAATGGTTAAACGCTCTAGACATATTTGAAAGTTTTTAGTGAGCAATAACTAAAGCATAATTTATAAAAATGATATACTGGAAAAATGTCGTGCGCTTTAACTTCAAGACGGCAATTTGGTTAAATACTAGTCGTTATTTCGAACAGCAATGCATAAGATATATTCGTAATAGTCTGAGACTAATGGAATATGGTTTAATTAGAAAAAAAGAATTATATCTAACACTTTCTAAATATATTTGTGAGACATATATGCTAGTTCTTTAGAAAGCACACGAGCCAGATCACGCCCTTAATCTTGAACTTTACTTCTGCAAATAAAAGCTGAGTTATTTAAACTGATGTAATATAGTCGCGGTAATATTCAATTATTTGAGTGATTCACGTGGAAAATATCAGGTTTTCAGGTACTCTTGATGGGAACATTTTACAAAGAGGTAATACAATTACTTAAATGACATGAGCCTAATGTTTTCCATGTAAGCTGAGAAATCTATGATAGCTTATTTTATGCATAAATAAGTCATGTCAAGCCATGAAGAAAACACGTAGATAAATCTGAATGGTGGCAACTGACAACACATGACATGCAATGACATGTAATCTTAATCTGATATCGACATCTGTAATCCATGTAACCGTTAAATGACCGTTACTCCACAACTATTGAGTTTAAGACCATGGTGTCTTGACAAAGTTTGATCACAATACGTTTATCTATCGATTGGTGCAATAAAAAAAATCGCCCATTTAAAATGCATCTAACCGTTAATTGACCGTTACTCCTGTACCGTTAAATCGATTTGGCTGAAAATGTCTAGCGATTGATCCCTTGACTTGAGGAGTCTGTGTGCCAAGTTTGAAGAGAATCGGTCGAAGGATGTCCAAGTTAGAGCGCACACGGACGGACGGACGGACCGACAGACATACAGATAGACAGACAAACAAACTAAAATTATAACTACGATAAATCGAGATTCATCTACGTAACAAGTCATGTCAAGCTATGAAGAAAAGTGTTCTATATTATATCATATTTTAAATGAAAATACTCGATCAGGAAAAACGGATGAAACTATATATATTTGACTGATTCAAATGCTGATGCTCAAATGCGAATTTGTAATCATTATTCTTGTAATTAGTATGTGCAGTTATAAAAGTGTTTTGATAAAAATTCTCAAATAGTCTTTCATCGTAATCTTTGAAATTAGACGTTTTGAATATTAATTACTATACTGAACGTAAACAACACCAATGCCAGTTAAAATGCATTTTATTTTTTTTCCAGTAGGTTAAGACCACATAAATTAGAAAAACAATGTACTATTATAACAAATGGTAATCATAGTATAAATTTAACATTATTTAAAAGACATTCATAACAGAATGGCTAATTTTGCGAAACCAGAAACATATGTTTAGAATTTTGTAGTATACCACGTTCACTATAATGATTTTTGCTAATTTAACTAATTTGTTTGGGTGACTCCAAATAAACTTTAGTTTTGAATACGAAATATGAAACAAATTATTTACAAATTGCAAAATCAAATCCATTTTACCATATAATTTATTATACCATCCTGTAGCGACAAAACTCATCATTATCGGTACACCTGCAAGTTTTACAACGCTTATTATATACTACAACGAAAACAGTCCAGTTATTGTACAGCTATTCAACAGGATACTTTCTAATGAACACGGATGATTTTGTCTTAAACATAGTTTGCCTTACCCTTTCCCATGTTGGGATAGTACCTATATATAAAAACCAGGACGTGAGAATTTTTTTATTCCATGTCATCATCTCACAAGTCAACACTTTCTTTCCAAAGTGAATGTCTATCTACATTCTGTAAAAAAGAGCATTTTTAAGTTATATTTTTTGTGAATTGGAATTAATATTTGAGTTATTGATCAATTAGGGTGCATACCTGAATGTCTTTCAAAAATATAGCTTTGGTCGAAATCGGCAATTTAGTAATCGCAAAACGCAATAGCTTAACCAAACGCGTGAAAATTCCATCCTCAGTTTTATCCATGTTATCCGAAACCAGCATAAGCGTAGTAAGATCTGGTTGCATAAAAAAACGTTAAACATGTTTTATATGCATGTTTATCTTGTAGTATAAAGTATTGTTACTAATATTTCCCATCCAATTTACCTTTCAAATTTATTATTGAGTTTTGGTAATTAGTATCATGTCCAATAACTGAATGCCCATCGTCTTTAGATGACATTTTCATCATCTGATCTACTTCTTTAACTTTTTCAACTGGGAGACCAAGGAAAATGGAGGCCATTGAATATAAGGTAGAACCTTGGCCCAAATCTCCGTAAAATAACAAATGGAGCTCTTTTAACCAGGTCCAATCTTGAAACACCTTCTTAATAACCTTCAAATCATCGAAATACAAATATAAATGTAATTTGTCTACATTTGGAAACGATTCCTGCAGTTCTTCTAGATTAAGCAGGCTTGGCGTTTTGTATCTGTTGTCACAATATTCCGGAAATTCATCATTGCTTATTTTAATCTCAAGTTCCACCACGCTTACAAATCGTAGACCCTTCACCCATTCCAAACAACCATCCTCAAGATGACAAACAAGGCTGAATTTGATTAACTTGGGTACACATTTTGTAAAGGAATTTCTCATTTCAGAATCCATTTGCATGGAAGGAGAAGTAATATTTAGAACCTCCAATTTTTCCATTAATGGGAACCGGAGAAAGCATGGATCATCAAATGATGCTTCTCTTTCAATACTAAATTTTTTCAATGTTGAACGAAACCGATTCAATATTTCAAAATATTGTTCCTCTTTTACAATCAAATTGGGTCCCAATCTAAGGTCTTGTAAGTTGGGAAGATTTTTGTTGATCAGAAGTCTATAATCACTATTAAGGTTAGAATCATTTGATTGAAAAACAACCAGTGATGGAGGCAGTTGTAGGGAGTCCATACTTTTCAAAGTGGCTTCACAACATTCTACATAAAAATATTCAAAATGTTTTAAATTCAAAGCCCCATTGAAAACCAACTGTAAGAATGGTAACCAGTTTTTATTTGTTCCGAAACATTTAGCTGCTCCTTTAACTCTCGGAAAGGAGTATCTCTCCCAAGCAATTGTGAATTTTCTCAAAATTGGTAAATGTAGTTTTCCAAATTTGAGAGGCATCGAGCCACCATTTCTTGAAATTGCTATATCTAGCAGTAACAAGCTATTTCCACATTGTTTCAAACACTGTTTTAAACACTGAAAGTTTTCCTTTTGGAAGAATTCCTTGTTTAAATCCAGTTTAAAAGTTAACAGAGAGTCGTCAATATGATAAGTTGAACTAAACGTTGAAACAAATTTGTTTAACAGTTCTTTACTGCCTTCATGCCTTTCCCTTCCATTTACTCTGGTACTGTGGCAACACCCATCAAAAACCATTTCAATCACTGGATAAATTGACTTCTTTAATAGACGGGATGTGGAACTAAGCCATTTTGTGGCAACGAGGCGAATAGTGGCCACATCAGTTCTGTTAATAGTCGTCTTTTTCGTTTTATATACCACAAACTGTAGAATATTATCGAGCAACTGTAAATAAAAAATGTTTATTAATGGGAAATTTGTATTGGATTTTATGCGAAGTAACTTATTATCAATTTAATATTAAAAATACCATCGGGTTATTAAAAACAGCTGCGACTTCACTATTTTGCCGCTCTTCCGGTATTTGTGACGTTTGTTGGCGTTTTAGTTCATCACATTTCTTCGCTGAAACATTCTTCTGTAATCGTGTTTTACTCATTTTAAACTTTGAATTTAACCGAAACACGGAAAATATATAACTCACAATGATTCTACAATTTGGTAAAACTTAAACTGGTTTTCTTCAAATATAGCGATTTCAGTTAACGGTTAAACTGTAACTAATTATGCACATCCTATTTAATAGTAAATGCTTCAGTAAACGACTTAATAAAGTGAAGCATTATGAATAAAAATATAATATCAACTTCTTATCCACTTTTCAATACTTAGTCAATAGAACAGTGCACACTGTATTATATGGTAGTATTGTTTTTATAAATCAAATTTCTTTAATCCTATTTTGCTTGATTCATCACAAATTTGTTTTACTTCAAAATAAGAGAAACTTTTCCATATGGTTACACTCCATACCATTCCACCAAAGTCACTCTGCTCTATGAATGTATCAATTCTTTTGCTTGAAAATGTAGACAATAGAAAAGCTTCTTCTTGTTTACTAACATGCCAAAGCGTTGCAAGCATGACTTGTATTTTTTAGGCTGGGCTCAATAATAATGCTTCATTGCATTGGACTTTCTTGTTGAGACTGTAAGCTTATAACCAAGCTAGCTGCAGCAATGAGTTCGGTCCATCTTTACATATAAAAATGCCCGTATATTATACCACTACTATGATGCCATTCCAAAAAAACATTTCATGTATTTGACAATTAAGAACTTTCAAATCAAGGTTTAAGACCTTCTTCAACTTACGTGAGTAATTACCAAACCAAGTACGGTTTGTAAGTTGTGGCAGGTCTTACACAGTCAAAAGTCATTTACTCTACTTTACTCATAAGTTACGATAATGACGCATGGTTAGCTATTTTAGTAATATCTATTATACTTATTCCTTTAGTGTGGGGAGAACTGACAAAACATGAGACACATGACTTGTAGTTTTAGGAATATAAAGTTTTTTTTTATGAAATTGTGATGTTCGTTTTCAAAAATTTGACTGAATAGTCTAACCCATATCCACAAATCATACTAATGGGAAGTCACTTAAAAATGTTAGCAGCGTGTACATTACTGACTGCACTTGTCTTAAGAAACGCTTACAAAAACGGTAATATGCATGAGATAATTGCCCCGAAGCGTTTTGTGCCTTTCAAATATTTCGACCAACTTGTGATTTTAAACTAATCAATATATTCGGAACCTTATGAATTATTAACCTCGCGGGATTGCTCTGTTAACCAAACTGAACTTAATGGGTGCTTAAAAGCTGCATATATAAATCAACATAAAATAATGTATAAAGCTGAACATGGTAGAAGTCAACTAAAAGATTTTTTATTGTGTAACTAGTTTAAAGTGAACAATATGAATCACATAATGATATATGCTCATAGAAATAACCGACTTGTAAGATTAGTCCTTTTTGAATTTATTAAAAGCATTAGAACGATTCAGTATTGAATTTTTATTTTCAATCGCCAAACACTTATCTAAATCAAAATCAGATATCTGTTAGCTTAGTTAGTTAGCATTGTATAAACAGCATTTCATGTTAAATTATTTCGTATACATGTACTCAAACAAAAGGTTAGTCGAGTTACAAATACAAGAACAACCTATTCCCCAACGTGATATCAATATCAATCGTTTCTGTTTCCTGTACTTTAAATAAATATACAACTTTTCCACAATGAGCACATAAATTCCAACAGCATAAAACCCCATTAAAACCACTAGCGCTGCTAGAAACTGATTGAACTCAATGTCACCAACTTTATCAATAGAATATTTCAAGTTTGTATCTAATATATTATAAAACTTTCGTCTCAATTTTACCCCATGCTGCCACCAATTTCTCCAAATAATAGGAAAACCACTAGCATCTAACCTTAGAAAAGATTTCAAATACCAATATCGATTTGGCAATAACAATTGGTACGTAAACAACGTGTTGTACAAACGAATTGGCAAAATAAAGCATTTCTTATTTTTCTGTCGAAGTAATACATTTATCCAATATAGCTCAAGTTGAGCAACGCTAGCAAGAGTTCCGTAAGATCCTTTCTGAACTAGATATTTATTAACGAAATTTGGAAACGTCTTCTTGGGTACCCAAGCTACACTACCATATAACCTTTTCTCAACTCCATGCAGTTTAAAGTCATTTCTTAGAATTTCAACTATGCCACCAGTTTTCTTTAACCTATCAATTGCTTCCAGACTCCCATGGCTAAGCCAATAGAACCGATATGCCGCATCAAACATATCTCGAATAGACTGGAATACTTTCTCTGGTTCAGGAACTGTCACTAAGCTAGTTAGCCCATTTTCGTAGTATCCACGAATCATCATTCCAACAAAAAGTGCAACAAATTTGTAATCTCGGAAAATGTGCTCCTGTCTAGTTTTGGGAATTGATAAGTACTCACAATAGTATTTAAATAAACTGCTGTGAATAAATTGGATGATAAATAAAAAACTACCAAATCCCCATAAACTTTTGTGTACAGGATTTATCCAAGTAGAGAAACTAATTTGTTTTTTCATTTGTTGCCCTTTCTTTGTCGAATTTTTGCAGTAGATAATACGAATACTATCAAAACTAACAACTTGAATTGCCGTCACAAATATTTCAATATTTATATCACTTGCTAAATTTTTCGTGTTTAAAATCTCCACCGGATTATTCATTGAAGGAGCAATAATATACCGACTCGATGATTTCGAAAGTTGGTCGTTCAGTGTATTAGTATCAATAAATTCGTTCAATAAAACACTTTGATTATAAACAGATCCAGCTATAGTTAAAACTGACAATATTTATTCATTGCAAATCGTCGCTAGTTCGAATACCTTTTCAGTACAATATTTTGGATCAAATGAATTTGAATCAGCAAACAAGCTTTTGTCGTATAGGAAATGTATAAAATTGTTTTGGAAATTTTTGCTCCCGAAAATATTGTAATGCACTGCTACAACGTCCAACGCCACTTTTTGATTAGAATGCCATTTCATTGAGAACGCGGGCGGAAGGTCTCGAAATATATATACCATTTTTCCAAAGTCAAAAAAATAAAGTACAGGAAAAACTGGTATCCACTTGTCTAATACTTTACGAAACGAAAAGTTCACAGTTACGCAAGTACGAATTACAATTAGTAGTGTTGATGGTTGTGAAAAATAAGCTTGAAATTGTAGAACTCCGTAATCATCCACTAACATGAATGGATTGCCAAACCATTTCTTAAAGTTCTTCACTCTGGAATCTTTTTTTGTTAAAAACTGGTTTGGAACGTATGATTCATATTGTGGCGGTGGATAAAACTGCGTACATGATGGAGTTATCACAATATCAAATCTTTTTAATGCTAAACGTCTTGG
>JAQFZH010003899.1:0-12959 GCA_034695485.1 Entomobrya nivalis | reverse complement strand
AATGATGCACAGCACAGGAGCAGTTGTGATTTTCTGTATGCATGTTCACACTAAAGCTGCTGGGTTTGTTGTTTTTTCCCTTTTTGTATGCAAAAATTTGAAATGCCGTCTTAAGAATCAGGCAACGATTTAAAATTTTAAGAGAACTTTAAAAAACGTTGGTAAAATTGGTAGTGAACTTTATTCGACGTGTGCTTGTAAGACTTGTTCAAGTTTGCTTTGTAAATGTGTATTTGAATTGAAAGTAAGCAACTATATGTCGTGGGGATTTTTATTTTTGTAGCTAGAAAACGTACATTAAATAATTTATCATAAAATGAATCAAATCACATTTATAATAATATATGTCTATTTTTGGATATATAAGCTTTATCAATTTGAAGCCATTTTCGAAATTGTTTTGAACGTACCCCTAACGATATTCAAAACAAATTTAAAATACATAAATGGAGTTTTTTTTAAATTGGATATAAGATAAATATATCAGGAAAACTCGTTAACTTTCTCAACTTTAATTAATAATTCGAAGATATAATCCAATATTTTGAATAAACGCAAAATAGATTGGGTTTTTTGTAATTTTTTATCCACTTTACCATTTTCCCGTATCTGATTTCAGGGCTCCCGTTGCTTTTACTTGAATTCTGAGTATTACTGGTTTAGATTTGATGACAAGTTCGTCATGTTTGTTATTTTGTTTGGAAAGTTTTACGGAAATTTTATCAAAGTGGTATTAACTACAGAACAGTATAAATGTTCGGATGCTAATGCAACGAAGCACAGAAGTGGGATCTCATATTAGTAAGCATTGGTAGAGCAGTGCTGATATTGATTTCAGCAATCAATTTATTATCGAATCCGGATTGTTCTTCTTTGCACTGAATGCAATCAATGCGAGTTTATTTTCTCCGGAAATTCCGTTGATCATAAATGTATGTATGTTTTCAATTTATCTATTATGTTGGAAATGAATCAAATCCCATAACAACCAAAAATATATGTTTGTCAAAAACACGATGTAATTATTTAATATTTTTGTCTCAAGCACAATGTTTACGAATATCGACATCTGTAATCCATGTAACCATTAAATGACCGTTACTCCACAACTATTGGCGCAATAAAAAAATTCGCCCCTTTAAAATGCACGTAACCGTCAATTGACCTTTACTCCTGTATCGTTAAACCGATTTGGCTGCAAATGACTAGCGATTGACCCCTTGACCTGAGGAGTCTGTGTGTCAAGTTTGAAGAGAATCGGTTGAAGGATGTCCAGTTAGAGCGCACACGGACAGACGGACGGACAGACGGACGGACAGACAAACAAACTAAAATTATAACTACGATAAATAGAGATTTATCTACGTAATAATCCAAATTCGAATCCTGACATTGTTTATAACAACTTTGTACTAAAAAGCGTTTGGCATAAATTTATTGTTACACAAGTACAAGTACATTTTTTGTTAGGCATGTTTCATTCTTTAACATACTTTTAGGTGCTTATTCTAAAAAACACTTTAACTAAATAATTGTTATTTGTTAATAAAAATGAACATTTTATTATTTAACTACTGCACGTTTTCTTTTTAAGTCTACATTTTGTCAATCTAAAATTTGTTGATTGGCATGAATTCGAATGTGTATAAGTTTCAGTAACCTTCTATTTTCGATTATATTATCATTGTATCTACGGCATTTTGTAGATTATTACTTATTTTCATTTAAGTAAAGAGGAAGATCTGAATATTTTTGCTATCTCTTTTTCGTGAACTAAATGTCTAAAGTTCAATGTCTACTTTTATGCTTATATGCCTTTTCGAATATTTCTATTGTTTTCTTTCTTAATGAAAGCTATTTTAAGAATTGTAATCTAACTTTCACTTCCTGTCTTTTTTATCAACGTTTTTTGGATATTTCTGTATTTGGTATAAATACCACTCGCAATTTTGTAAAGTTATCCTTTGGTCAACTAGTTTGACGAAAGCAACATCTGAGCTAGTTGCTTGCTCTTTGTATTTAAGTGGCTTATCAACGTACCGATAAGTCCCTCAAAAAGTCTGAAAGTAATAGAATTTTAGTTTTTTGTTATTTATGAATTCATATTTGTTTCTTTGCTATCGAAAGGGTGAATTCAATCATTATATCTAGGTTTTCTACGGCAGATACTTCTAGAATCAGTTTACTATAAGAAGAATAACAAACGACGGTAACTTTTAGAATATTTCAATTGTAATTTAACGCTTATCAGTCACGCTTCAAAATATGTTTAATGCTTTGCAAGCAAAAAATTTGTTTGGTTCAAGATTAAAAACGTGTTTTGCATTTTAGCTTCCCATAAACCCAAATCTTTGTAAAACATAAAAATATAACAAAAATTTCCCGGTCGGTTAACGTCTATTTACATTAAACCAAAACGCCAATTTCTCCAATCCCATCTTAAACCAAGTTGTACTCCGGCCTTCAAAATCAGATCAATACAAGGGAAAACTTCAACCAATTCAACAGCAGTTTAACATATTTTGTATGGTCTTATTGAAAAAACTTACAAATTCTGACCCATAATACGAACCAATAAACCGACTCAAATTATGTATAAACCGTAACCAGATAATTTAAAGGGTGTGTCGTAAGCAAAGACCCTATTTTGAAAGCAGATTTTCTCAAAAATCTTCTAGTGATAGATCTTTAAGTTAACAACCTTACGAAAGTGCTATTTTTGGCTATAAAACCTACTTTATGAATAATTCTACTTCCTTTCTTCTGTGATTTCCTACCTTTTGAAACCTTAGTTTTTATCCTAAAACAATTTTTCCATGTTGGCATGGTATGCCAAATATTTTTACTCTAAAATGATACTCGAAATGAAGAGACCACTTTATTACTACAGTCTATCAAACAAAACTTATGTCGGTTTATTTATTTACAAACGAGTCAAATTTAACAATATTTATTACTTCCACACTACTTAAATGATTTGATCTACTTATTTCAAGCTAATATTGTTTCCGGTTAGGTAATTAAGCAAAGGTCTAAAACGTCAGCGACCGTAAATTTTAAAAGCATTAAAAACATCAATTTCATACAAACATGAAACTGATTCTTATTGGATTACAAAATCAAAGTTTGTATATTTTTAACTTGATCAACTTACAATGCTACTCATAGGATTTTTGTGAGCATTTGAGATGGTTCCAGTTTGCATTGTACCATATCGGCGTGATCATTACTATACGTGGACAAACAAATTATATTTTCACGAGTCCATTTGATCTATTTTTTTCGATACGCACGTACCAATTTTATTTCCATGCAAAATAGGGCATCCTGCATGATGCACATCACGTCTTCGACTTCCATTTCTGTATGATGTCATCCAAAACACGGCCGAACCCTTTATCGCTTGCGCCCTAACTCCAGCTTGCAAAAATGGAGTCTGACCACCTTCGTCAGGAGTATCTATCTGATAATCACGAAGTATTTACTAATAAACATGCAATTCATTTAAAAACCAAATATAAAAATAGTGGACAGAACGCACATAAAACATCAGGGCCGCAATCATCTCTCCTTTATTTAATAAAGTTACGAGACCATCAAAATTTCCTGGTTCACCAGCCTATTACAAAAGAAGACTCATTTTAATTGGTTAACCATCTTTGTTAGGCACGATAAAACAAATAAATTTAATTTTCATACCGTGTCCTCATGAACACCAACCATCCTTCCATAAGTATACTCAGCCCATAATAACGGTCCAGCGTGATCCCTAATTTTCAAACCAGTTAAATATTCCGACATGACTCCAAACTGAGGATAATTTGTATACACGTGATTCTGCATATTTCGCCTTGCATACGTTGCCACATTTTCAAAACCAAGGTATTGTGATTGGTCGCCATATAACGTTTTTGGGTTGATTAAAACCTCTTTAAATGCTTTTACGTAATTAATTGTTTCGTTTCCAAGAACATCATAAAACTGTAATATAGGCGGATTAGCAGATAATTGCTCCACTTTGAGTGGCTTTAAGTAAAAATAGGAATGTTTATATTGATCGTGGTAGCATGTTAGTGTTCTTTGGTATTTAGGTGTTCGTATTGTATTTCCTTTACATAGATCACTAAATTTGGATTGCAAACTGGAACGGTCAAAGAGGTCGACAAATTTTGGTGGATAATTTTTAGTTGTTGTAGTCATCTGACTGGAACGATATTTGATAGGTTCGCTATAAAGGTTTGTATAAATATGGTGTAATTGCCTGGATGTATACTGGTTGCTTTGTGACTTATAAAGTATTCGGTTGTGCTGAGGTAATTATAAAATTTATTTAAATTGTAAACTCTGGAATTAAAAAATAGCATGAGATTCAATTACTTTTTGAACTAGTTTTGTACCTCTTGTATAGCGACATAATATAAGGCCGACTGCAGTTGTGCAAAACTTTGATCTGCCTTCTTATTTACAGGTTCCAGCCATTCGACAGCTCTGTATTGCATCTCATGAGACAACGCTATAATACCGATTATAAGTCTGCATAAGACATTTAAAAAACCTCCTTGTAGTGTGTCGTGCTGATAGCCAGATGTCAATTTAATTCCGTATAGTTGGTGAATGTGTAAAAGTGAGCTCACTGACATGAATAAATCTTGTGATGTAACGGAAATTGAAGTCGAACCGAAATCTTTCGTGTGAATTAGTATGTCATTTCTTCTTGTTCGAGACACGGTCGCTCTTTTGAATTTAAATCGTAATCGTAAATTTTCAGAATCATGGATATAAATTCCAAAATTTAAATTTCTTAATTGTTTCATGTATTGATCAATTATTCTCTTCTCGACTTGTAATTTACGTTTTATTTTACTAAAATCTTGAACTAATTTGAGCTCTTCCGTATTTGCTAGCTGAGTAAGCTGACTGAGATGATGTATATTTCCCCACCACGTTTCACTGGATGCAAGGGTATACAAGCTAACTACGAAACTTGATTGTGCGAGAATAGTCAAAATAAAAACAAAATACATTGTTTTAATGACTGATATGAAAATGGAAATGAGCTGTTGAGTTTAGTGCTTGTACTGTCTATACAAAAAAAATTTATAGTTCTTTTTCTGTAAATAAAAAAGTCATTGTTTTCATGGTTCATACAATGGTTCATTAAACAAAAAATTATATTGTCTCAAAACAAACCAGTTATGGGTTTGTATACAGAAAAGCACCTTGAGAAATCAAGCTTTATTGTCAAGTCACTAAATTCTACAAATCAACATAATTAATAAGAGTGGACTCCTTATTAACTCCTTTGAGCGCGTTATTGCATCAGAATATAAATATGATGAAATTTAAATTTTAAACACAATTTATTTTAGAAGTTACATGTACAGTTGAGTGCAAAGATCCGGATCTTATAATACTATGTATACATTTGTAGTCCCTGTCAACTGAGTCGTTTAGTACTTTAATTATCACTGTGGTCATCATAGTGATAACATAACATCATATCAAACGACTCATGCGGGTAATTTATGGCCTTCAATTATTACAGTGACATGGCTTGTAAGGCAGAACTGATGTTGGGAAATAGCAAGCCTCTTAATTAAGCAATAACGTGATTTCTGAATATTTCAAAGGTATTTTACGGTTTTAATCAAAAATGTTGAAGGTTTAGAATTTTTCCAGAAAATATTAATCTTCTCAGCAAAAAAACAGAACAAAGGTTATGTTTTGTGGGATGCATTTTATATACAGGACTACAGAACCCAAATCATTGTTATTTGTTCAGATAACAAAAAGTCGTAACTTCTATTGTACCAAATATTTATCGCTCAACATTATTTGGATGCCATTAAATTTATCCGAGCTAATGAAAGAACATGTACATAAACTTTCTTAGTGGATAGTTAAATCTTTTTTTAAATTAGTAATTTTTGATCTAAATTTTCATGTTAATCCACAAACATCTCTCAAACATGGAAAATACATTACCTTATGGAAAACTTTTAACTTTAATTGCAGTCCACTCATTCTTTGGTTACAGTATGACCAATCCAAATAACCAATGCGGTATGGAAGAAACAATGAATGATTTGAGAAAAAGTAAGCAAACGCACACTTTAACACTTATATCATATTTTTTAATGTTAAACTAGTTTCCGATTTTGTTGATTTAAAGGTCGTTCTTTTTTTTCTGGCAAGCCATGGCCTAATGGTCTTATTCCATACGAAGTCCATTCAAGTTTACGCCCTTCAGATATACAAAATTTTCAAAGTGCTCTCGACGATTTTCATCACTACACTTGTGTTAAATTTACACCTAAAACTAACCATGATAAATCATATGTAACAGCTCGAATAAACTTTAACGCAAGGAAATGTGGATCAGCTGTATTTTGCTACATTGAAGGCTACAAATCTCACTTTGCTGAAGTAGCATCTTGGTGTCCCCACAAGTGGACTTGGGCCCATGAGTTGTCCCACAGCCTCTGTTTGGGTCACGAGCAAGGAAGGGCTGATCGAAATGAATTCCTTTCATTTGAAGATTGCAATGATACAAGTCAAATAACTCCGATTATAAAGAGACAAGATTTACGCGGCCAATTTTACGATTATAACTCAGTCATGCATTCCTCTTGTTCTGGCGAATGCTGGGGAAAGCCTAAATTGAGCCCAAAATATGTAAAACGATGTGGATCCGAAGTTTCTGGTTTAAACGATGCTGGTCTAAGCCTTCTTGACATTGAAAAGATTAACGAGTACTACAATTGTTTTGACGGCTGCAAACGGCATAGGTGGTACAATATTAAAAATCTGACCCTATCGCTCATGGACTCTGTAGTAAATTTTGCTTCTCTTGAGGTAGACACCGAACCTGTGTATTTGTGTAGAAGTTATATATTTGGAGATATATCCGTCGGATGGTTCCGCTCTGAGACAAATACTTGTCAGTTAAGTGCACAGGGTCAAACATTTAATGTGACTGAGCACATACAAGTTTTTGCGCTTCCTAGGGGATCAAATATTATTACTAGAGATTCTCAACCGTATCGGTTATATAGCAACTCTGCCAACTCTAATGTGAGTAAATACTTACCACTTGGAAGAAACGTGGACAACAGTCCTATTTTTGGGGCTACAGTGGAAGTTGATGTAGAAGATGGGAAGTCAAAGACAGCAATTGGCAAGGTCAACAGCAACTATCTGCGATTTGCATATGTACCTGGGTATGACGATATGGGTATACACGTATTTCGAAGGTTTGATGTAATAGGATGTAGTGAAATTTAGCATGGAAGTGAATTTAGATCTGACGAACTTGTTTTATATTTCACTTAGCAAATCAATGGTTTTTAAAGTGTCAGTTCTGGTTTAAATCAAAGTTGTATTAGGTACACGTTTCCTGTCCTGCTCATGTTAAGTGAATTTGTATTTAACTATGGCTGGATAAGAAACATGCGGGATTAAGAAGAGCCGTGATTCGATATAAATTATTGTATATTTTTGCAGTTATTGTATATGTTTGCAGCAGAAGTCAAAATAGAAATGTGTTCATAAAATATGTACATTTTGTGGAAAAAAGAAGATTTGAGTACTAAAATTTCGGTAAATTAGAGTTATGGTATTCTGTTCCGATAAAGAACTCACATTTTTTATTTTCAACTTTGTATTAAGCTTAAATTAATTTATGTGTGTTAACTTCTTAAAGTTTTTCTATAATTTTAAACATAGCTTGTTTGTGCAATCCTTAAATACAACTTATTTAAGGTCAGTTTTCCTAAATCAATTATATTATCAAAGAATTTTGCTCTTGTAAGTTACAATATTTTACTTAAATAAACGCTTTGACTCCTATACGCAGTAAATATTTTTACAACTTCTAATCAATAAAATACTTTTTGCTTAAGTTATAAAGCATATAACGTTTAATTTATACCTAGAAGACATAAATCTTCACAATATGCAATTAATACTAGTCGTGGATACGAAATACAAGATTTCGAACGTTAACATATATTTTACAGAAATACATGAACGCTCGTTCTTTACAGATAACATAATGGTGGACTAAATTTGAAAACGGCAATAACTAATTATTCAGGTCAATAAACAGTGACCTAATTCCATACGCACTACCAAGTAGCTATATTTCATTGTTCAAATGTTTAAAATGATTGGAGTTCATAGTTAACAGATAGGTTTTAAATTACTAATTGCATATGTCTTGCTTACTAGACTTAACACCAAAAAAATATTTGAAATATTAATTTATTGAAGCTCTACCAAAATCATATCAATCGCTCGGGACAAACAAAAATGAATCATTATGAATGGCGTTAAACTTTCAAAAAAATTCCCCTCAAAAAATTGTATCTTGATTGGTGTCAATGCTTTAATACTTCGCTTCAACTCAGCACACTCTGCTCTATTTTTGCCAAACTTGAGAGCAACGTGTAGAGATTTTAAGAGATTTTCTTTGACAAACTGGTCGCTTAAAACGTAAATTGCTGCTGGAATTCGGAATAACACTGACTGAGCTATGCCATCACCGACAATAAAACTTGAAAACATTAACGCAACCACCAACCCCATAGCCTTACTATGTAGCACAACTAAATAAATGGATATCGTGCAAGTTCCACAGTAAAGCATTATAAGAGGACACATGAGTGCAAATCTGTGAATTGCATTGTACTGAATGGACAAAATCTTTAGAGATTTGTATGCCAATACAACTCTTTCAAGATCCGCAATTTTCTTGAAATTCCAAATGCACTTATTATTCAATCGCTCCAAGAAATCCATACCGCTTAACATTGAAAACTGGAGAAAAGGGAAATTAAAATTTGTGGCCAGCATTGCATGGTTCACTGCAAATATCCAAAATAACAAGTTGATGTAAAATCTTGTCAATAGTTGGGCTCCTTGAAAATATACTGATGTGGTGGGAATCTCTGGGACAATATTCCACGGAATTGGTGGATAAAATGTGGGTATGGCAATGATCATCAGAGCATCAATTTGAAACAATGTAACACTCAAATAGCCAAACAAAAGTATGAATTGACGCAATCTGCTTCTTTTCCAAAGTCCCACTTCTGCAAAAAAAAATGAATTGTGAATAACAAATATTTTGGGGTACAATCAAGTTGAAAGTTACCTGATTCGTTAAGTTTTCCTTTGGTATGAACAAAAGTTTGCTCAAAGCTACACAACCCGTTGCAAAACGTTTCAAGATCTTTTGGTGGAGTCCTGTATTGCATACTGAGGACCGCCAACAAAAACGAGCCGTAGGAGAAGAATACTTTGATAAAATAATCCGATTTGGGGATATGACTTTTGTTATAAAAAGCTTGAAGAGCGAGAGATAAAACTCCACCCAGTAAAACGATAGTCTGTAGAAAAGCAGTCTTTTGAGAAGCAAGATTTGTGGAAAAGGAAACGTAGCCGAGACTCCCATATTTGCACACTGATATGGGAAGGCAGAACTTTGGGAATAGAATTTTACACCAAAAGTTTAGGTTTCTAAAAACATATTCGAGACATGGAATCAAACCCACGGAAACCAGCATTTTGGGATTTTCTGGATGTATTAGGTTTTATGTTTATCCTTAAAGGTTGTTTGGTGAACTGACAAAAATTTATGCTGACTTGTGACCCACGATCCCAAATTTTTACATGTCGTTTTCGTCCTATTTTATACAACTTAATAATTCAGGCTTTTTGCACGCACAGCTTTAATGGACAAAAATGTTTATTTTGTACAAACGCTTTAGAAGAAACCGAACTCATTAAAAAATTGTAGCTTAATTTTATAAGAACGAACTTTTTTTATATAAAAACTGGCTTGGCTCATAACTGGCAACGCTTTGCAAGTATATCGAAAAATGCGGCGAATATTATATAAGAAATATTTTAACAAAACCACAAGTTTTGTAAACTTATACACGCCTGAAGTAAATATTTTTTTGGGTCACGACAAAAGGCAACGACTAGAGAAACACGCAAGAGCTTATACGGGAAAATTTTATACATAACCAAATAGGTTTGCGTATTTTGGGTAAAAAAATTCCGTTGAATATTATATAATATACGATACTAAAATCAGTTAAGGGGAATATTTTAACACTACATATAAAATTGGGACGACGATATCGTTCATCTGATAAAGAGAACAGTTAAACTGTTTACCACCAAAAATGCGAAGCACTCGAGCTTTATCAGACAAAATTAATCTCTCTGTCGTCATAACAATATACCATTAAGCTAAAAAAGGCGTCCATATTATTAATTTGGAAAACTTTAGTCAGGTAATTTATATGCTTATTGAAGTATATGTGATAAACTGTTATGCATAATTGAAGTGAGAGAGAACTGCCTGGATTTTTTGGCTTGTTTGGGTTAATTTTTAATGGTAAATAAAGTAGTGGACAGTTAGGAGCACAAGCCAGGTCTAAGGGTGAACACGGAGAGAGGTCTCAGTATAACTGCAGATCTTATTACAAGATAATTAATTGCCAGACAGTTGACTACAAGTGTACACACGTGTGCTAATATGATTATGCCAATAAGCATAATTTACAGCATTTAATATTCCACATTAATAAAATGCTTGAGCGTCGTACTAGAATTATTATTATGTAATTCAAATATATCCGCGTTAACCACATATTTTTTTTGCGTCACAAAAAAGTTGTTTACACAAAAATGAGTTACATGATACTATGAAAAATAAGGTTTGCGGATTATATTTCGGATTCTTGTTTTGTTCGACAAAAGTCGGCAATCACAAATTACACTTAGGGCAGCACAAAATATACTGTGAATGCGTCTGTATTTTTAGCTAAAATTGGATATATCTAGCTGTTAACTTCATATTTTAATTGATGTGTGTGTGACTATGTATAATTTTTACAACGATAACGTTGTCAACTATTATATTACAAGTGAACACTGCAGCAAGCATTTAACTTATAAATATCAAGACACGAGTGTTAAATAATAGGTCTTAACATGTTAGGTTCAATTTACATTATACAACCTATGAATTATAGAAGTTTTTGCTTTTTGCGTGGCATATTTGTAAAAAGGCAAGTTACATCACCGAACGCCAAAAAACCCTGTCACAGGCTTAATTTCCAAAATGAATTATTAATTATCAGTAACACCATCAATTTTGAACAAACCTGATTATTTTTAAATTCGTTAACATATGTTTATCGTAGCTTGATTCTATAAGAGCGAATATTTTTTTTAAAATTAAAATTCGCTCATTACTCGCAATGCTTCATATCGGGCTATTTATTAACTCACCTTGGCTTCTTAAAGTAGATGGATTAAAGCGGCAATTGTCATATAAGAATTAATATGTATTGTAAACTAATTTGCGCCTGAAAAAAAATTTGGGTCACGACAAAGGGTTAAGCCTACAATTAAAAAAATAAGTAAGGTAATGGCGGAAAATTTTATACATAAGCAAACAGGTTGGCGTATTCCAGGCAAAAAGAATAATATGGAATCCATAAAATACTAAATATATTAATCGGAATATTTATACATTTGACGTATAAAAAGGCCACCACGACATCGTTCATCTGATAATAAGAACGGGTACCCACAAATGCGAAACACTCTAACTTTATCAGACAAAATAAATCTCTGTGCCATACCACTATACGATTAAGTCAAAAAGACATTGAGATTATTAATTTAAAAACGCTTTTGAAACGCAATTTATGTGCTGCTGGAAGTAAATGTGAAATACGGTCATGCATAAATGAAGCGAAAGAGAGAGCATGGATTCATTGCCTAATTTAATTACTCCTTTAATGGTAAGTAAACTAGTGGACAGCTAGGAGAGCAAGTCAAGTCTTATGGTGAACATGCAGAGAGTCTCAGTATAACTGCAGATGTTATTACAAGATAACTAATAGCCAAACAGTTGACTACAAGTGTGCACGCGTGTGCATATATGATGAGGCCAATATACATAATTAACAACAATAAAATATTCCAAACTTTTGAAGTGATTAAGTGAGATTCTTACAAGTGTAATAAGTATATATTTCAAATATATTTTCGAGTTAAGCACATGTTTTAGGTTACTTAAAATTTACATGAAAATGAGTTAACTAAAATTATGAAAAATTGGGATATCCTAATTTTATATATTGAGGTTATTCACAATTTAGTACGAAGGGATTTTTTGGACTAATTCGCAGCGCTTCTTTTAAATAACTCCTTACAATGCCACAATGATGTACGCACAATGTTCTTATACTTTAAACGATTCAAAATTATAGCGTTTAGTCAAATCTGTCCTTTCCATTGATCTAATTTTCAAGGAATTGGTAGAACTCTCCTTCATAGGTTCGTAAATTCTGTCAGATTTTGCAAACTCGAACAAAGAAGGGAAAATGCAAAATATCCGCTTATCCAGTTAAATAAGTCCCTTGTTTTGATCTAATTTTCAAGGAATTGGTAGAACTTTACTTCATCGGTTTGTAGATTTCGTCAGATTTTGCAAACTCGAATAATGAAGGGAAAATGCAAAATATCCGCTTATCCAGTTGAATAAGTCCCTTGTTTTGATCTAATTTTCAAGGAATTGGTAGAACTTTACTTCATCGGTTTGTAGATTTCGTCAGATTTTGCAAACTCGAATAATGAAGGGAAAATGCAAAATATCCGCTTATCCAGTTGAATCTGTCCCCTCTTTTGATCTAATTTTCAAGGAATTGGTAGAACTTTGCTTCATCGGTTCGTAGATTTGGTCAGATTTTAAAAACTCGAATAATGAAGGGAAAATGCAAAATATCCGCTTATCAAGTTGAATAAGTCCCTTGTTTTGATCTAATTTTCAAGGAATTGGTAGAACTTTACTTTTTGTTTTGTAGATTTCGTCAGATTTTGCAAACTCGAATAATGAAGGGAAAATGCAAAATATCCGCTTATCCAGTTGAATA
>JAQFZH010003898.1:0-12959 GCA_034695485.1 Entomobrya nivalis | reverse complement strand
GATAGTTGTTCTTGGCTGAAAGCAAACTTTACGCATTTACGTTCAACTTACCACCCCGACTACGATTCAAAATTCCTCCACAAGAAGACCGAAGTAAATGGGTTGGCTTCATAAGTGCTGCAATCCCGCCACAGACAGGATCCCTTCCACCCCCTGTAGTCTGAGTCCCTTCTGAAGCTAATGTACACGAGCTACCAGAGTAAGTGCCTTCTGCATGTTCCCTCATGCTCTTGTCACTTTCATCATTTTCATCCGTCGTGTCCTGCTCCTGCTGAGCCGAATGCTGCGAGTCCGTGACCACGCTTTCCCTCTCCTCATCTATCCCACCGCTTTGTCGTCGACCGTAATAATCATCGTCTTGGCAGCCACCCCCATACGCGGATGAAGAACATGTGGTGGCGTTCAATTCTCCTTTTGTGTCTTTTAAATTGATGTCCCTTTTTTAAGGAAGAAAATACGATTGTGAATTAACCATCTGAACAGGTTACATTTGAAACTGCGATCTGAAAGAACTGCTGAGTATTTTACCTGCGAATTACAACAGGAAACTCTTGTTTGTCAGCGGAAGACTCCAATATACACGTTACTTCTTCAAACGTTTTGTTTCCCAGGTAATGACCATCCCATTCAACGACAATGTCACCTTCACAAATCCCTCCAATGTGCTCCACTAGCCCCCCGGGAAAAATCCTGGCAACATAGGCAGCCAACATACCGCTGGAATCAGGCAGCTCCTTACCACCTACAACTCGCATCCCTACACCGTTTCCCCCAACTGATCGATCCTTGGGATCCCTGCTGAGCCAGTAGCGCTTCACAGGAAATGGATATTTCTTTTTTAGCCGCTCAGTCTTCAAAAGTCAAAATGTCATAACCAAATACTGTCACTCATTTGAAAGCGTTAAAAAAATATGCCATTTATTGCTTTAATTTACCTGTGTTTTTCTCCCAAACTGTTGATGGCTTGAACCCTGACTTTTATCCGAAGCAGCACCTCCATCCACCCCTCCACCAGAGGCATTGGAAGCAATGCTTCTAGATCTGGAACTCTTTCGACTAGGCGGATTACTGCTTCCGGGAGATGACGAATCATACTGTAATTGCTGCTGGTTCCCTCCATCTCCTACCACTTCCCCGCTCACTCTCTCCCTTTCTCTTTGTTGCTGCTGGTGATGCTGGCGAACCGAATGAGGGGGTGGTTGTGACGGCGGTGGTGGCGGCAATGGATTAGAAACTATCATTGACGGACTTTCACTCCTCTCTTCGCTTTCTATTGTCCTCCTCCTCCTCATCGCCATCACCTGTTGCGCATGCTGAAGGGGATCCTGCTGGTGGTATTGCCGGTCATCACCTTCTTCATCCTCATCTCTTTCCTTCCTTGCCACACTACTTCTACGAGCAGGCCTCTGACGCTGTGGTAGTTGCGGTGGCGATGGCGGCAACGGGGGTGGTGCCTGTTTTCTCAGCGGTATCGGAGGGGGTAGCTGACGTACAGTGCGTTGAGTCTCGGTCGTGGACATGTTACTCAAAGGTACTTCGGCTGGTCCTGCTCCAAATCCCCGAGGATGATCCTCATTCCCTGGTTGGGTTTGAACTGGTCTATTAGCTGACCTACCTACAAGGATAAATCTCAGAGTCTCCCAACTCAACAAGCTAATTCGCATTCTACATCAGCATTTCTCTTTTCACTTGAATATTTAACCACGTCTACAAAAAGCCACAGCAGCTATCCAAGCGAGTTTAGCGTCACACTCCAATTTACTGTACAAACTAATAGAAAGAGAAGAAGGAAGAGAAGAAGAACAAAGCAGTTTTATACACATGTAATAAAAGAGAGATAGATGTACTGTACATTACATACGGAACACACAGTAGGAGTAGTAGTAGCTGTATATATAAGAACCATGGGGGTGGCTTGGTTTACATTCATCTTCTTTTTTTTTTAAACAAATAGCAGCAACATCAATTGATTATTATTTATTTTGCTCATTTGACAAATGCTCCGGTTTACACATAGAATATGAAAAAAACAATGCCAAGAGTACAGAGCTAAAAAAATGCGCAGGAACAAAATACAAAATGGAAGAAGAGAAAAAAATCGACTTGTTTCTTTATCACATCAAAAAAGAAGAAAAATAAGAGAAAAGACTATATTGACAGAGAAAGAAGGTGGTAAAAAAATAAATAAATGAAAGGAAAAGAACGTCAAATTCAAAAAAAAACTATATATTTTTTCTAAAAAAATCTAACTAATGCTATTTTGAGCCGACTATTTGCATACATTTCATGTCAGTGTGTAAATTTAGTTTAAATGTATGAGATTTATGGCTGATGAGTTTTTTGAATGAAAATCTTTTTTTCTTTAAATATTTCTTAGATGCTCCATATATAGTAAATGCATTTATTATTTAGATGAAAAATAATAACTTAAATAAGTTTTTTCTTCTGTATGTTTAGCGATTGATTCATTTTTTGGAATCCCTTTTAATAATAATAATAATAATTAATAATCATCATCATCATTATATAATCAATAACTGTATATTTTGTCCTTATCTTTTTTTTCTTGAAATATGAAATAAATTATCAGGTCTTTATATGCCAGAAGTCAATTAATCGTAGTAAGAGTGTAATACATATATATATGTATGTATTTAATATATATGGATATATATATATATATATGTATTATATATTTTTAATAATATAATATTTAATGACATGCAAACACACCTTAACCATCTCCATAATAAATTTAGCTATTATGTATAGTAATGATAATAATTAAAGTAGTTGTAGTAATTGTCGTTGATTAACTCTATTTATTTTTAGATTTATATAATATATATATATTATTTATATATATACTATAGCATATAGTTGTAGTAATAACGTAGACCCACAACGATAACAATGAGAGTATATAGTATGTATGTAGTCAAGTGGTAGTTTAGGATATTTATTTGCGCGTCTTATTCATTTATTATTAAACTATTTTTTTCTCATTTGAAATGCAGCATAGAATAAAATTGAATAATAATAATAATAATGTTTAGTAAATCATCTTCATCATCATTATCGTCGGCAACAGCAACAGCAGCAGTTTTTGTTAGGAAAAGAAACGAGTTAGTGTGTTGTATTTATTTTTATGTTTCCAAACATTTTCAACAGATGACCACGACAACGAGGGAGAAAAAATCAGCATATATTTCTTTATAGTTTTTTTTAAATTAGCTACCTTGAGAATTACTTTTACATTTTCTGCTAACTCACGAACGAACGATGCATTTTGTCATTATTAAATTTCTTTTTTATGAAAATTATTATTTATCCATTTAAGCAAATTATTATCCTTATTACTAATAATAATTGTATTTTTGTGATAATACCTAATCGTTTAGTTTTAAAATTTAATTTTCAAACCCTATCCTTTACTTGACAAGAGAAAAAATACAGTCATCATCATCATTCCTTATTTTGTCGAAGAAGTAATTGTTGGCTTTTTATTTGTGGTTTAAAATTGTGGAGATAATTTTTTTTGGCTAGTAAAAATATTTTAACTATTCCACTTATTCTACTAATATTTTTTAAATAGGATTTGTGGGCCAATGTGTTGTGCAATTAAAGATGACGACTTTTGTGGTATTGATTATGGTACAGTGGTAAAAATGACAAAAACGTTCGGTTGTTGTTGTTGCACAATTAAGTATTTTTTTAACCATAGTAATAATAATAATCATACAGAGCCTTTCAGCGAAGTAGTAGTGTTTCTGTAACTTTAGTAGAACAAGTAGTAGTAAAAGAGTGAGTGAGAGAGAAAAGTGGTGCAATTTTTAAATTTTTTAGTCTCTTGCGAATTTTATTGTGTCTGTGCTTATTAGCTGAATCTACTGTTTTCTTATTATTACACCTGTTAGTAAGTTAATCGCGAGGAGTAATTGTTTGGATTGCAAAAAATTTTTTTGGTTAAATTTGTCGTGACTGGTTACCGTATCTTAAAACGTGTGTTTTTAGAAAAGTGTGGGGCGAAGAGGCGCGTAACGTGTCGAGAGGCCATGTAAAGGATTTTCACTTTTGTTAAGTAGTTAGGTATAATGGATCAATATATATATTATATTGGTTTCTGATTTTAATGTCAAATACATGCGCAGCAATATTATGTTATTAAGATTTTTTTCAAAATTGACTGTTATAAAATTCAAACAAAATGTTTCAAAAAGTGGTCTAACGAAAGTACTGCTCAATTGCATAGCGATAATTGTAATACTTGGAATTTGTTTTAGTGTAAAATGTTTTAACAATATATATTTTTTTTGTGAAAACAAAACAAATACACCCATCGGTTATTTATAGTGAGAGTAACGATACACATAAAAGTTATGCTTTTAAAATATCATAGATGTACATTTTTTTCTATTTTGTATGATGATGATGATAAGGGGAAGACTTGTAATTATTAGTTTACGTTGTTAACTTAAAAGATTTCATTCATATTTTGTGGCAATCATAATTTAAGGACACAGCTTATATCTCAAACCTTCACTACATTGTGGCTGTGTTTGAACGGTCAATTTTAAGGTTTCCAATTTTATTAACATGATTTTATACTGGCATTCGAATTGTCTTGTTTTCGATTTTTTGGATACTTTTTTTTAAACAAAATTATCTCCCATTCTCAGAAACTTTAAGGTATTTGGCTATTCAAGTTTTGGTTATTCTGTATATATTTTAATAGCAATAATGCTATATATACCTATAATTATCTTTACTATTTATGGTTTCAACGGTATTTTTTTCACTTATAATTTCTCTTTTTAAAAATATCATTTTTTCTTATTCCTTTCCGAACAAGACCTTTTTTTGAAATGTAAAAATTTAAAGCCTCTTTTCTATGATTTTTAGAAATTATTTAATTCATCTTATTCATACAATAAACCCGAAAAGAACTGGTTGTCTCTGTTTATATTCGTGGTAGCTCTAGTGTCTTTTTCATAACTCTCCTCTTTGCGCTCCAGCAAAAAGTGGATATTAAAAAAATTAATTCACTCAATTTGTTTTTTTAAATAGTGCGGTTCAAATTACTTTCTCTGTTTTTTTTTGAAAAATACCGTCGAAGAAAATGTTCTCTTAAATCGATAATAATTATAATTATTTGTTTAAAAAAATTTACAATATCAAGTGTATTGCTTGTTTAGGTCAAATTCTGCGCCGTTTTCCAGTTTATTTATACTACAACAGTTCAGGGGATGAAGGAGGAGGAGGAGGTTTGCAGTAAAACTAACTCAAAACTAATAAAAATATTCCAATTATTAAAAGAAAAAAAAATTGATTGGTAACCTGTCAGTCCAGTACTTCATTTGGATTTCATATAAATCAATTTCTTTTCAACTATGGAAAGGGGAGGACTTCTAATGATCAGTTTTATTCATGAGGATTGTAAAAGTGCTTTTTATCTGTCCCCGTCCCCAGCTTAAATATTTCGTTACTTGATTTTGCATTTTGAAAAATTTGGATATATTATTATGTATACTTTTCTATACAAGAGACCAGTAAATAAAAATAGTTGCTACTTGTCTACAAAAAATTAATTAAAATATTTGAACTAGTCTTATGGATTTGTATACCATTTTTACCTACTTAATTTTTACTTTTTGTAGCCTCTTTCTAGAACTATCTAATTTTTTTTATCAAATATCAACAACAACTTTGACAACAACAACAACACTAACACTTTTTTCACTACCATGTCCGATTTTTTTTAGGTTTTGATTTTTGACCAACTTTGTTTTTTTTACATTAAATGCTGTTTCTCTTTTTTAATTTACCCGGAAACTTTTTTTGTGTGAAATCTTAGCATCTCTTTGCAATTTAGATACTTTAGAATAATAACCATATTTAAATATTGCTGCGAATCAGTAACATCGAAGATGGAGTTTTTTCTTTCTTTGGTTCAACTATTAATTATTATGCAAGAACCTAAATACTTTATATTCATACACGCCGTGTGGAGTAGAAAGCAGTTTGAATGATTGTAATCATAGCAACTTTAGTATTATTTTGTGCGGGGCATGTTTTTTTCTTCTTCAAAATCAAAAATCATGTGATGTGAAGATGATCAACTTTTGCTTTGTAGTTTCTTTTTATCATTTATAGAATAAGTCACATATAAGCACATTATAATTTATTATTATTACATATTTATTTTATATGTAAAGCAACAAGAAGAGCCGTCGAGCAAAGCTTTTGTGTAATTTTTTGTATTTTTTGAGTGCGTGAGAGTTTTTTTTTGAAATAGTTGAAGTTTTTTTGGGGATATTTTAGTGGGGACGCCATATTGCATTGTTTATATACTGCAGTGTTCACAGTCATCACCATTTCTATTTTTTCTTTTGAAATCACGACACTTGCTTTTTATGATAATTATGTCTGATAATCATGTGAACAAAACAGCTAAAAACTGTAAAACTGCTCATCTATCCAATTATTATTATTATTTTTCTGAATGTAATCTTCGAATTCGATATTTTTTTCTACCAAAGTATTATCCTCTTTGACTTTGACTAATACTACTTGTCTGATTGTGATCGTGACTATATAATCATAATGATAATAACAATGATAACCATTAATATTTAATTATTACTTTTTGAATTTTACACTCTTACTTTTTTTTGTTCCTGTGGGGGTAGGGATAATAAGTACATATTAATTTAATCAACAATTATTTTAAACTGGATAACAAATTTTCCCATTTTTTTCTGGATTGGATGTCAATCGAGAGTTCTTTTTGCTCTGCTGCTGCTCTGATTTTATTTCGTGTACGTAGTCCCTCTGTCTGTCCCTGTCCATCCCTTTTCCTCTAGTCATCTTAGCTCACAATTTACTAATGACTGCTACATCATCTCGTTCGTATATGTAAAAAAAAATTGCTCGTAATATATTCTGCCATCTAGCCATGTTCATCAATTCATTTAAAATCTATTTGTATAATCAAAATATAACAATGTTGTTCTTTCCCGCACCGTTACATGGCAGTTTAGTTTTTGTGCTTTCGTCATTCCCTAGCGTGCATTTGAAGATGCAATGCCTTTGTAGTTCTTCAAAAAATATTGGTAATTATGTATATTATTGTAATACTTTCTTTCACTAGTCATCATACAGTTCTGTTGGAGCGTTTTGGTGACCTACCCTTAACTCTATTTGAAATTGCTTACATCATCACCATCTTTGCATTGTCATGTCATGTCAGAGAAACAGTAATTTTCTTTGAATAGTTTAGTCGAACTTAATATCTGTGATGTTTTTTATATTCCTTTCCCATTGATAAAAAGTATTTTCGACTGCTTGCTAATTACATTATTATGTCTGTCAAGGATTCTTGGCTGTACGTGCCAGGAAGTTAAAACGAATTCACTTTAAAAAAAAAAAGTTTTTTAAAATGTCATGCTCTTGAATTCAACCAAAAGTAGTTTTTCAAACTTATTTATAATTTTGTGGTTTAAGATTAAATGCAAAACGGCTTAAAATGTAAAAGTTTAAATTTAGTATAATTATTTTGCTGTTGCTACATTGCAATTCACACAAGATAAGATATTGCACTTTTTCTTTTCTTTTTATTAAAATGTGTAAACTGCACGTAAATCACAACAAAATTCAGTGTAAGGCACCCAAAAATATTTTTATCTGGCCGCATAGATAGTTTAATGACAGAATCAAGTCATGGTTTTGTTTTCATTTTGCAAATTGTCAATTTTACAAAGCGCGATGATGATATTTCATTCTTTGAGGAACAATGGAGTAAAAGGGTAAAATTAAAATAAAATGGTTTAAACGTTCTACATTTTGTACGTAAATTATTTTTAGGGAAATTATTGTGCTCGAGGTCGAGAGTAGCTGACTACGACAAGATTATTATTATTCTTTGTCTAGCATGCATCTGTTTTTTTAGATCTGGTCGTTTCAACATAATCATCAAGTTAATGCACCTTTATGATATAATTAAGGTGTACTTTTGTTTGAGTGTGTTTGCGTGCAACAACAACAGTTTCAACTGCATATAAAAAGCACGGTGGTTGGCGTCGGCGGTTATATATTTTTTTCGGGACATTTGAAAATACAATAATAATACACACACACGCATAAATACAATGTTTTAGTAAATATCCTTGAAAAATAATTAAATAAATAATTTTTACTAATACACAGTATTTACATTGATACTAATAATAATAGTTGATTAATTGCATTACTCACATCTTAAACAGGTAATCAATAATAATAATCCAAGTTGGAACATGTTCAATGATGATAGAACACTGAGATAACAGTATAGTAGTAACAATGATAATAATAAGGACAAATAAACAACGCTAGTGGACACACAATAAGTAATAACAATACTAAGAATAAGAAAAAATGCATACAAACATACCATTACGTATTACGTACGCAAAGACGTTTACATACAAAAAACAGACGTTTATACCACAACATCAATTTAATCGATTGGTAGTAACAATTAAAAAACATAAATTTTGAAAAAGAAAAAAAATATGTTTTTTATTTATTTCAAAGTTAAATTATCACGGTAATGTTTTTGTTTTCGAGCAAAAGGGGACATTCACTATACAACACTAGTTTATAATAGTGGTAATAACAATGGTAACAACAACAATGCTAACATGTCAAGTGACGCAAACCTGGTCACGTGACCGAATATTTATGTAAACTATGTAGATAGAATTTGTCACACTGTCGGGCATGTTCCATTGACACTGATTGATAGTTTTTTTGAGAGAGAAGAAGAGAGCAAAAAACACGATGGCGAAAAGTGAGAAAAATGTTGGTGGCTGAGACAGGCTGTAGTGTAAATTAATTTAGTAGCGTAACAATGCAATGTTATATATGTGCTTTAAATTATCAATCATAACTACAAAAAAATAACAAACAAAAAACTACACGCACGAGAACAAGGAACTCCCAAAATTAAAACTGAGGTGTAGTCAGACTAAATAAGTTCAAAAAAATACCTATGCAAAATTAAGGAATTTTATGCATCATTCGGTTTATTTTAGCTGCTAAGTCGTACAAGGGAGTAGAGTAATATGGGTATTCAAATAATTTTACAAAAAGCATGCACGATTGTGATTTCGAGGGTATTTTCGGGAAGGATAATGGATTTTTTCGCTAGTTTTTTTTTATTTCTCGTTTTTAATTAGCAATCTCTTTTAGCGGCGATGGTGTACATTAGGCAGTAAATTGTTATTGTTGCGTACTGACAACTGACTGAAGATGGTAGTACTTATTAAAGGCTAATATTTCTCTGCACAGCACTTGCAATCATCCGTTTCATGTGCAATATGGGCACACTTGCAATGTATTTTAGTAGTTGATTCAGGGTAACTTTTGCAACTGCATTGTGATCATATGTGTAAGAGTATATAATAAGTAATAGGTAATGAATTTCAGTTCTGCAGTAATTATATACGCTTTATATATTTTTTGCTATGAACAATAAATGTATAATATATAGTAAGTATGTACAACAATGATGATGATGTAGATACAATATAATATTTGTCTACCCAGTATAATGAAATAGTACCTAAATATAGTGTGACCTGTCATTGTTGCAAAGCTAATAATTGTAACAACACAAATCATAGCTATGATTCATCATCATACCCGTTGGACAGATGACCTAATCAATAGTCACCTTGACGAAATACTAAATCCAAAGAGTGAACAAACTTCAGCCTACTTGCAAAAATATGTATAAAGATACACCTTGAAGACCTGACCTGTACACTCTCTTTTAAATTTATATATTGTATCTATTTACAACTGTAATTTGTTGACAGACAGCAGAAATTGAAATGTGAAAATGCATAATAATTTAATTATATATGAGTGTATAATTCTTTTTCTACTAATAATACCCGATGATTATGATTGCTGATTGTTTTCAAAAAGGATTGTATTGCATCGCATCAAACTGACTTTAAAAAAATTTACTTCGTTCTTAAAAAATAAGTTGATAATCTGTTGCTTATTTCTTTCTTCTTAAAAATTAAATAATATTATTCTTCTTGTTTCCTCAGAGGAGAAATGTTGATAGATATGCACGGATTCCTTGTAAGTATGACCAATTATATATTACTTAGTGTATACATACTCATGATTTAATTTATATAATGGATTCTAAATCGAAACCCAAAAAAACATCCATTCATTTGGCAATTTTTAAATGAAAATTTACTTTCTCTTTTAAATGGCCAGTTTCGATGTTTTCATTTTCCTCTACTATACCTGTATTTCCTTCAAACTATGTGATTTGTACACACAATTTTCTATTAAAATTTTACATGATTTTAAGATTGAGAAGATGAATATTTTTCTTAGTTCCTTTGTCCTGATAGATAACAAATATTATCAAGATTTTTCGTAAACGTGACAACACGTGAAATGCAAGGAAAAAAGTAAATATATAGGTATATGTACGTATTTTTGTATTTATGAAATAAATCTTTTGATATAGAGTAACCGTGACAGTAGCGGATTATTCTTTTTATTTGATTATTAGTAGATAGTTCCTCACAAAAAAATAAACAAAAAAATTATAATTGCACGCATGGATGTCATCATCAACACTACTATGATTACTGACTGTACCTTTTCGACATGACTTATTGGCTATTTTACAACAAAATACCTATTTTTTGCAATTCTCCTTTCTCTCCAAACAATACATAACCCTTTCTCACAAACTTTGTAGAATAACAAATTAGTATAACAAAATAAAAATATTTTGATAGAGAGAGAGAGACATGGGATTTGAGAGAGAAAAAACAACAAGCAAAAGAAAATGAATACAATAATCATATTTAGACTTCTACATGTAAAACGTTATGTTGCGTCACAGTAAGGAGATAGAACAATAGAGAACGAGCGAGATAGAGAAAGAGAGAGAGAGAGAGAGAGACAGACAAAAGTAACGAAATTTACCAAATGCTATATATTCTTTAAAAGTTTTTTTTGTTAAAATCAACACGAAGAAAACGTACGGTTTTGTAAGTATAACGTACTTTCAGCAGCCAGTCACAGGAAAACATTGAGTACAGTTTGAGAGTAGATAATGGCATTTTGAAGTAGTTAGTTAATTAAATTAGTGCAGCAGCAGTAATAACAATAGAAGTAATAGTACATAATATTGTTTGAGAAACTTAAAAATAAATAAGAATCATAATAAGAAAAGTAACAAAATATGAATATGTAATATGTACACAGAGAAAAAAAACATTGATCGATTGATATGATGTTAGTATAGTAACTTTACTAATAATAAAAATAAGTAATTAGTAATAAAACGAGACAGAGTATGATTATCATCATGATGATAATATTGTAAACGTAGTATATAGAACAGTAAATATATAAAAGATGTTATAGATAGTAGCACAGAAATATATTATGCCACACTGAGAGAGGAACTAGAGTAGTGAGAAAACTTATAAATTTAAAGAGTGTCAACCAATTCAAGCTGGTTGGCAGGTTTGGTGAGAGTAGAATGGTGTGGTTTACAACGACAACAAAGGGTAACGATATTTAAATGAAAGAGGAGGAGAGAAACATGCCTTTCACGTTTATTGTCACATGACAGTGCGAAATGGGAGATTGAGCCCTTGTGCTGAGACACCATACTTGCCTTTGATAGATTGCCCGGCGGCGGAGGAACTACTAGCTGTCGCGCCACCAACCCTGACCGGACCCTGATCGTTTGAAGCAAGCCCGAGCATGGGTGCTGAACCCAAGTCCTCTAGCAATCTCCTTGACCTTGTGGGCATGTCGGGGAGTAGAGGCATTGCTGCAGGTGCGCCTAACTCACTGCCCATACTCTCACTATCAGTTGCCAATGGAGACATGACGTCCATGCCAAGTCTGTCATATAACATGCTAGCATAGTCGTGAGTGTGAGTGTGGTGGTGGTGACTAGGGGTTCGATGATGAGCGTGGAGGCCGTGGGGGTCATTTCGAAATGTGGAAGCTATTCTTTCAATGCTCCGGTCCTCCTCACTTGCACTTGGGCTGACAATGTGGCCTCCTGGGCCGATTCTGCCTTGTAATTGATGTAGTTGCTGTTGTAAGTGTTGCTGCTGTTGATCGACGTGATGATGATGATAGTGGTGGTGGTGGGAAGAAGGACGACTGCTACTGATAGTGGCGTATCCACCGGGATGATGGGTGAGAGAGGATGCTCCTCCTGTCTGATGATGATATAGGGATGCACGTTCCCCTCCTCCTACTCCGTAGAGAGCGGAGGAGGATGAAGCTGAAGAGTCAAATCTGCCATACTGATCACGAAGCAGCTGGTCAACTGATTTGAGCACACTATGTCGTTCGTGCTCTATTCCATGTGCACCGCTGCCACCACCAGAGCCACCGTGACCTCGCGACGGCAAAGTACTAATCATGTCGCCATGTATCCCGGCTCTCTCCTGTATTTGCTGTCGGCGTCTTGCGATTTCTGCTTTAATTCTTGCCTTTTTCTCCTCTCGACTCAGGCTGTCCTCCTCCTCCTCATCCTCCTCCTCACTGACGTAAGGAGAGGGATGCCAAGAACGGGACTTGCGATGCTTTCGTAGAGCATGTCGTTTTTCTCGAGTGGAGGATGGAGAGCGCGTGACGACGCTGCTGAGAGAGGATGCTGATGCTGCACTGGGCCACGCCTCTCCATCACTGCTCCGCCGAGCTAACATACCGCGAGAAGACGCAGAGATCCTATTTCGGATCTCATCGTCCTCGTGAACCCCACCCATGCTTGTGATAGCGGTTTCTCGGAGAGCCCCACCCGCCGCTGCCCAGGAAGATGCCAAGTATGATTGTGAGTGATCCCAGTCGCCCACACCCACCTGTGACGAGAGTTGATGTTGTAGGGATGCCAGCGATGCAACCGATGCGGG
>JAQFZH010003897.1:0-12961 GCA_034695485.1 Entomobrya nivalis | reverse complement strand
TAAACATATTTTTCCCCAATATTTAAAAGCGTTTATAGAAAGTAATTTAGAAAGCTGATTAAAATTTAAACATTTATATCACTCTTTCATATAAGCCATAGCACATAGTGTTAGATAACCATAGCGTGTAAAAACCTCATACTAGCTTTTATATCCCTCTACTAACTAAAACAGGGCGCATATAAGAAGTACATATTTTATTACGATTTTATATATGCTTTCGATCAGGTTAGATAAACGACGGTGTAAAATGACGTGTCACTAAAGAACACAGTTAGATCCCTTACACTACAGAAGGTATATATGAAACATCTGAGATAATATACACAAGTTGTTTTTCTCTGTGCATTTGCTTTCCAAATCCGTATCTCGTCTTTTCATTCCAACTAAATCCACTGAGAAATATCATCAGCACAAAGGGGTTTAAGCATAAATAGTATACAAGTTCGAAAGACTAGTATATAATATTTGGATAGATTTCTCGACAAACAAATATTTTAAACAGGACGAAATTCGTATTCAAGACAAAACTAAATTTTAACCCTGGTTTAGGTCAGAGATTTTTTTGTTATTTGGTGGCCACCTTTACTCAAACTACGTAACAGAACTGTCAAAAAAACTGTTAGAAAATGTGGAAAAGATCCAAATTTGGATTTGATTTTAAATACACTTTTTTGTGTATCATTTTCTTTAAAAAGGCTTTCACATTTGGAAAACCTTTTTTGTCCCTCAATGATCCCATTCAAAAACCGCTCACTGTCATAAATGCATTTACCGGCTGTAATATTCGCGTCATCAATTTCAGAGGGTCCAATATTGATTTTGAGGAAGTACAGAACCCTATTCTTCTTTTTCGCTACTTGTCCCTCTGCGAACTGGACGAGTTGTATCCATTTGAAATTGGCCCTGCATTCTTAGTTTTCAACTCATCAACATGTCATAATGACATAAATGAAGATTTACAATTACCACCCTACCAAATCGGAGACAAATATGTGACACAAACTTTCACACAGTCATTTCAAATTATAAGTAAAAACAAAGCTTGTGAGGCAAACGTATATCTTGATCCACCAACTGAACAAGAATCTCCACAAATGTACACAAAAAATTGGTACTGGGAAAGTGTTCTTAAAGACCCCATTTGGATAAACACAGATATAACGTATGGAGCTCAGAAGTGGAAGAAAAACTATTTGAATACGGTTCCAGCAATTTTCCTACTCATCTGTGACACAGCTGCATACTCAATCTGTGGAAATGAAAATGACGTTAAAAAATGGACTGCTGGAGTCTTAGTTGACATTTACTACTTTCCCAGAGAATCGTTCAATGTACTCGTCTGGGAATACCCTTCCCACTCATTAAAAACTCTGTGTCCGTATTGTGATCCATGTGATTCATTCAAGACGATCGAAATGCACACAAGAACTATTCCAACGTCCAGGAATGAATTAGAAAGCCTTTTACGAGACGTTTTTCAAATCAATCCTTCTCCACACTCTGTTAAAGTTATTCTAATTGCACCACTTGTATTTAACAACACAAAAGAACGACGTGATGTTCTGGAACACATCCAAATGTTTTCTTTCGAGAACGACTTGGAGGACATTTTTTACTCAGCTGACATACACTTGACCTCAATGCTCTTACCCAACTCTGCAAATATTACATTCTCTGCTGACTATGATGAATATTTTAGTAAGTGGGATAACGTAATTGTTGATTCTTGTAGCCCAACACAGCCCATAAACTCTCATCCAGCGTTTCGTCCAGTGGTTGCGCGAATTTCTAAAAGATCTCGAAATTTGTTTCCAGATTGGCGATTAGTAACGTACATTAACCAGCTAAATTTTGTTAGTTGTCATAAGGAACAAATGCATTGGGCAAGTCAGTTGGCAGAATTGATTTCTCCTTTTGATGTGACAACGTGGTCCCTCATTTTTATAGTATGTTTCGCCATATCTTGGATTGGTAAATTATCAAAGGAGCTCATCACGAATGGAAAAAATCCAAGTTATTTTGATATATACTTTTTCACACTTTGGTCTATTTTAGACCAATCTATTAACTTATTTACCAAGGTTGGCAGAAGTACGAAACAAGCATTGTTTTTGCGCCTACTTTGTTCCAATTATCTGGTTACATTTAAGCACATTATACAAGGGAGACAACGTGACGAGACTAACAGCTGAACCTCCACTAGTCGAATTCGACACTTTCGAATTGCTAGAAGAATATAAGTTTACTATTTATTCGCGTAGGTTTAACTTGGAAACTGCTCTTTATGCGCAATATTTTAACATTAGTGAACTTAGCAAGTTACACAGAAATCATGGCCCTGTAAACAGTCACGAGGCTCTACCACTGGTTTCTGAGTTATGGTACGAGTTAGTGACGTTGGTACGACCTAACGCCGGATCATTTGAGTTAGGTTTAAATTTTCTGAAAGATGAAATACCCAAGCAAATGTGGACATTCATCAGAAATTCTGCAATGTTACCGGATTATGGAGACGGATTTTGGGAAAAGGATTCCACCATATTAAATAATCATATGAACTCATGCAATAAATCGGCAATTATATTACCGAGACAAAAAGCTATTATAGTTTACACAATCCAAAAGCTTTTAGGCAAACCGAGCTTTTTCGGGAAAGATAAAATACTAGAAAAGTTTTGGGGGTATAGGTTCGATGGAGTTTTTCCATCCAATTTAATTTTTCGCGCAAGGTATATTTTCGAGGCTGGCGTGTTTGAGTGGTGGCAAAAGCATTTTGACTACTCGTTTGTCTTAAAACTAAACGTTCATAGTGAACAGCTACTGTCTGCAAATATGCAAAACTCAACGTCTAAAATTGGTGGTGGGAAAACAGCTGCAGCAGTTTTAACGTTAATTCCGGGCGTTGGTTTGCTTATTGCTTTAACAGTATTCATTTGTGCGGAAAATATTTCTCGCATCAAAATATGGCAGAAAAAAGTACGCAACAAATCTTTGGAAATGGTTATAAGATTATCGGAGCATGCCGAGGAGTTTTTGCGTAAATTACAAGCAGATGTGGATGATGGGATTGCAATAAATGTTCATCCATGATTACATACCCATAATTATATGTTAATTTTGAAGCATTTTATGCAGTAAAATTAGTATTTTCTGTCGGATTACTAAGTGGTTTCCTCTGATTTTCGGAAATAAAACATTAAGTTAATTAAGATTCTAAAATTGTGTATAGACATGGGCAAAAGAAAAGTTTTTTTTTCTTTTTTGTCAAAATTGTACTTCTAAATAAAACATGAATCGATTAACAAAAACATTAAGTTTCAAATCGGAACGTAACAAGCATCAGTTTTCATTATATTGCCAAATTTGCAAAAGACAAACCATTTCAAGTATCATTTATTGAGTAAAGAACAAATTAATTTTTTTTATTCATTAGTGTAAATCAATATTTAGAGTTAAGTATTAAGTATAGTTCGCATGGTTCATTCAACATAATATTCCGGAGCTTTGTAGAATATGTTGTGGAATCTATTTGCTTGTTATTATGTTTGGAGCTGGAGTTGTGATGGCTCTCACCTAATGTTTGGTAAAGTTATTCTTGTTTAAAACCATTATGTTTGTAAATAAATATATGTAAATTCATGAAAAATTATGTCGGAACTTCTACAATAGTTTAAATATAGTTTACTGTTTAAAGTTTGTATACAAAAAATGTAAGAATAATAAATAAACTTAAACAAAATTTTCACTATGAATTAAAATTGTTTATTCTTTACACTTTATATTTTGGAAAAATTGGCATGTATAATGTATAATTAGTTAAATTAAGTTGAGAATACTGCTTTTTTATTATAAAAAAATACTTTTTTCATACATGTCTGAAAATACGGAATAGTATACATACAACTAGTAGTGATTCGTACGAAGTATTTCTTTACATTTGCATCTATTAAAAAAGATTCCTTGAATAAATTGTTCTTAACATGGGTTCATTGATTGTGCAAAATATGATTGTGTTGTCCTTCTAGCGACCTTGTTAAATACAAAATTAGGTTGGTCTAAAATAGACCAAAACTTGAAAAAGTTAAACTCAAAATAACTGGGATTTTTGGCATTGGTGCTGAGCTCCACCTCCTAATTTAAGTTGGAATATCTTTTGCTCGAATAAAAATCGTCGTTAAAGAATCGCAAGGAGCCCAATACGGACACAACGTTTTAATGAGAAGTACGAGTATTCCAAGGTTAAAACACTAATTGATAGTCTTGGAAACAAGTGTCATACACAACCCTGGCAATCCATTTTTTGACATCGTTTACATTATTACAGATCGAGTTTACAGCTGAATTATAAGTTCATAAATGAGCAAGTTTTAATTTCTGAGCTTCAGTAAAAAAGTTTAAGTTTCTCCAAGTGAGATTTTTAAGAATACTTTCCCAGTACTGGTGTTTCGAATATATTTGTCCTCTGAAGATTCTTGTTCAATTGGTGGATCAAGATAAACGTTTGCCTCATAAACATTGTTTTTACTTGTGATATTGAATGACTGTAAATGTTTGTGTCTCGTATTTAACTGATATTTGTCCTGGTAGAAGTTTCGCTGTTTTATATTTGAATTATGACACGTGGAGGAGTTGTAGTTCTTTAATGCTGGATCTACTGATCCAAGTTCGTATGGAAACAAGCTCAACTTTAGCGACTAACTGAAAATGAATATTGAACCCTTTTAAGTTTCTAAAACTTATAGTGGAGTCCGTAAGTGCATTTATGATACCTAGCTGTTCTCAAAAATTGTCATTTTGACACGGTAGTGGTGCTACGAGTGCAAAATTGAGGTACAGAAGGAAGATTGACAAAAAAAACAAATTGAAAGTCATTCTAAAAATTTAGTTCTACTCCCTATCTTCAAAAACATGTTATCTGATACTGTATTTTATGTCAAAACGACTGCCAGAAAAACGAAAAGTTCTGAGAAGTACAAGAATGAAAGTATTTAAATCACGTTGAATAGAAGTCGTCTACTAATTATTATTAAAGTTCAAACGTTGTTAAAAACCTCTGTTTAAAATTGATCTAAATAATATACAATGGCCTATTATTAAAATTTAGTACCAACACTATATTATTATTATTTACGTATCACCGTAAGAAAAATTGATTTTTTGTTATGAAGACTGATCAATATATTCTTACTAGTATCTGTGGACAAACCGAAGCAATTCAAACTAACACGTGTAATGACCTTTTAATTTATGTCGTAAGCAAGCAATCGATACTCTTACATTATTTTGTTAAGCGAATCGACATAAATATTTACGATATTATGATATATTTTCATATTACAAATAATATGAAACGTTATAAAAATATATCTACATTTTATTTTTATTAACTTTTTATACTTCATTTAAAAGCAGTGTAAATGATGATTTCAAATTTTTACATTTGATACGAACACTGCTGAGAAGACCAACTATACTGATTGCTAATTAGCATCTTTATGCATGATAATGTGAAGAGCTACGACACATAAATTAAATTGGAATCATTCAATTGTCAATTTTGTATAACTTTTCAATAAATTTAATATCTTTTATATTTAATTTTTATATAATTATATTAAACATTATGCTAACAGGATTGTAATGAATTTTACATATCTTACATACCCATATTTGTGAAACCTTATTTAAAATTGACACTATTTGTCGGGATGTACTCGTGGTTAAACATATATTTCAATCGCATAATCTACCTGTACGTTAGATGTATGCGCGAACTCCTTCATAAATTTTGAAAACATATCTATAACTTGTTGAAAAATCCTTGTGACAGTTTTTGGCAGTGCTTTGATGCGTGAAGTATTTTCAGCACAAAATACTAAGATAGAGATAAGCAAACCAACGCCGGGAATTAACGTTAGAATAGCTACAGCTGTTTTGTCACCACTCCCACCAATCTTAAACGTTGAGTTTTGCATATTTGCAGAAAGTAGCTCTTCACTATGAACGTTTAGTTTTAAAACAAACGAGTAATCAAAGTGATTTTGCCACCATTCAAACACGCCAGCTTCATAAAGATATCTTGCTCGAAATACTATATCGGGTGGAAAGTATCCCCAGAATATATATCCCCAAAATGTTTCAAGTATTTTATCCTTCCCGAAAAAGCTAGGTTTGCCCAAGAGCTTTTGAATTGTGTACACTTTCATTGCGCTTTGCCTATTTAATATAATTGCCGACTTATTGCATATGTTCATATGATTATTTAATATGGTGGAATCCATTTCCTGAAATCCTTCTCCATAATCCGGTAAGATTGCCGAATTGTTGATGTATGTCCACATTTGCTTAGGTATTTCATCTTTCAGAAAATTTAAACCTAAATCAAATGATCCGGTGAAAGGTCTAATCCACGTCATTAACTCATATCATAATTCAGATACAATAGGAAGAATCTCGTGAGTCTTCACAGTGCCATGCTTCTTGTGCAGCTTGCTAAGTTCACTTATGTTAAATAATCCCGCATTAGTATCAGTTTCCAAGTTAAACCCACGCGTGTAAGTATTAAACTGATATTCTTCTAGCATTTTGAAATTGTCGAATTTCACCAGTGGAGGTTCAGCTGTTAGTCTCGTCACGTTGTATCCCTTGTAAAGTGTGCTTAAATACAACCAGGTAATTGGAACAAAGTAGGCGCAAAAAAAACAATGATAGTTTCCTACTTCTGCCAACCTTGGCAAACAAGTCAATAGATTGGTCTAAAATTGACCAAAACGTGAAAAAATATAAATCAAAATAACTTTGAATGTTTACAATAGTGGTCAGCTCCTTTGATAATTTAACAATCCAGGATACAACAAAACATATTACAAAAATGAGGGACCACGTTGCAATGTCAAAAGGAGCAATCAATTCGGTTAACTGACTTGCCCAATGCATTTGTTCCTTGTGACAACTAACGAAACGTAGCTGATGGATGTATGTTACTAGTCGCCCATCTGGAAACAAATTTCGAGATCTTTTCGAAGTTCGTGCAACCATTGGACGAAACACTGGATGAGAGTTTATAGGTTGTGTTAGGCTGCAAGAATCCACAATAATGTTTTCCCACTGATTATAGTATTCGTCAAATACATCAGAAAATGTAATATTTGCAGAGTTGGGTAAGAGCATTGAGGTCAAGTGTTTGTCAGCTGAGTAAAACAGGTGGTTCAATTCGTTCTCGATAGAAAACATTTGGTTGTGATCCAGAACAGCGCGTCTTTCTTTTGTGTTGTTGTGCACAGGTGTTGCAATTAAAAAAACTTGAACTGAGTGTGGAGAAGGATTAATTTGCATAATTTCTTGAAAAAGGTTTTCTAATTCAATCCTGGACGTTGGAATACTTCTTGTGGACATTTCGATTGTCTTGAATGAATCACAAGGATCGCAGTACGGACACAGGGTTTTTAATGAGTAGGAAGGATATTCCCAGATGAGCACATTGACCGATACTCTGGGATATATGTAAAATTCAACTAAAACTCCAGCAGTCCATTTTTTAACGTCATTTTCAATTCCGCAGATTGAGTATGGAGCTGTGTCACAGATTAGTAGGAAGATTACTGGAACCGTATTTAAAAAGTTCTCCTTTAACGTCTGAGCTTCAAAATTTATATTTGTGTTTATCAAATCTGGGGTTTTAAGAACACTTTCCCAGTACCAAACTTTCATGTACATTTGTGGATATTCTTGTTCGTTCGGTGGATCAAGATATACGTTTGCTTCACAAGCTTTGTTTTTACTTGTTAGTTGAAATGACTCTGTTAAAGTTTGCTTCACATAATTATTGGTGTCTTGATCTGGTGGTAATTCTGAATCGTCTTTTGTAACATTGAGACACTTTGATATGTTGACCTTCATTAAAGCTAAGAACGTAGAGCCAAGTTCAACCGGATACAACACGGCTTGTTCACAGAGAGATAAGTAGCGAAAAAGAAGAATAGGGTTCTGAACTTCCTCAAAATCAATATTGGATCCTCTGAAATTGATGACGCGAATATTACAGCCGGCAAATGCATTGATGATATTGAGTGGTTTCCGGATGGGATCGTTTGGTGACATAAAAGTAGTTCCAAATGTTAAATCGTTTATAAAGAAAATGATAAACAAAAAACAATATTTAAAATCGAGCACAAGTTTGGTTATTTTCCTCATTTTATAACATTTTTTGAGAGCTGTTGTAGTTGAACTGAAGATGGCTGCCAAATAACAAAAATCTCTGAAAATTACCATGGCGCAAATACTATTTTGTTTTTGATACGAATAACGTACTCTTTATTATTATTTGTTGGTTAAAAACGATCAAAGTATTGTATATTAGTCTTTTAAACTTTCTTTTCTGTTGTCTATTTTGAAAAGCTATTTTGTCTCTCAAGTGGATTCAGTATTTGGCGTCTTTATGATCCTTTAGATGTGGATAACCTTTGCTATTTGCTTTCCAAGGATATTTAATTAAACGAGTTTTATGTTTTTACCCGAAAGGCAACAAGAAAAGAAGTTTTATGATGATATGCCTCAACCGGTTTAATGGTAATGATAACGAGAGATAAAGATTATCGATTGGTAATCAGTAAATTAATTGTGTTATTTCGAAAGCAAATGTACCGAGACACGTCATCGAGACCGTATTTTACTTAATTTGACCCAAGAGTTGATGTAAAATCGTAATAGAACTAAATGTAAAATCTTATGTCGGTTATTCCTTCCATAAAAACTAACATAGGTGTACATGCCCTGTATTCCTAAAACTGACATCTACGTCTTGTACGATAGACTGTATTTATTACGTCGATTACAAGCTACTTTATAAAGAAGCAATTATCCAGAGGAAATACGCTTACCATATTTGTTACTAAGACGCAACTAGGTCGAGTTGTAATTACTTGCGATTATACAAGAACCAACACTGGCACGTGTATACAAAGGAGTACTCCTTTTTATATGGAGCCGGGCAAAATATTCTTCTATTTAGTTGGACATTGTTTGCAAAATATCAATTAAAATGGCACATGTATTGATTTTCCACTTGCCAAATCCCAAATGATTTTACGCAAGAACATCCCAAGCAACACTTTTGTTAAGACGCATCACAACTGAACTTGCTTGTATTAACATGCTATGGTGGGGGAAATTTCAAACATAGAAGGTGGGGAAAAAGGGTTGATAGGGATGGAAGTGTTTTTGTAATATTTGATGAAAAAATGACAAGGCGCTTTGTTCACTTATTACGTAGCTGAAAGCGAAGCTCAGCTAGTATTGACTTGTGTTTGTCCGTCCGTCTGTCTGTCATCGCGATAACTCAAGAACACGTTGACCAATCTCGTCCAAATTTGGCATGTAGGTCACTATGGTCAAGGGAAAGAACCTTATTGATTTTCAGCCCCTAGGTCAACCCCCAAGGTCAAAGGTCAATACAATATACCCCATATGAGCTGCACACATGATCTCAAATGACCCTACACTTGACCTCAAATGACCCCACACTTGACCTTAAGTGACCCCATACATGTTCTCAAATGACCCTACACTTGACCTCAAATGACCCCACACTTGACCTCAAATAAACAAACACTTGACTTCAAATGACCCCACACTTGACCTCATGTGACATATCATTCGAGAGGACTTTTCAGTAGCAACACAAATGACAGTCACAAGCGTCGTTATAAACCGCATTGTTTCTGCTACGTCGTTATGATCGCTCTTACAGCGGGTTTATTTTGCTCCACTTCAAACTACACTAGATGAGCTTCTATTTTTGGTACACTTGAAAGATTTTCATATTGGAAAGCAGTATTTGAAAGGATAACACTGCAACAAACAAATAAATTAACGGCAAGATTGGAAAAGTTGCAAAAAGAAAATTTGTTGTGTAGTTTTTGGTTTGGTTATTTGAGCAAAGTTTGCATTAGATTATAAAAGCCGTACGTACACTAATGAATTTGCAATCCGAAAAAATATATATATGAACTATATTCATGTCATTGAGAGAAAAGCTTATGAATTACAGTTTTGTTTCACTTTTTGGCATGGTCGGATCCGTGTAGAAGCAAAAGACGAAAATAGCATTAACCCAGCAGACCAGCAAAGATTTGTGTGGGTTGAATGAAAGCCTTTTGTTTTATTAGTTTTCCTAGAATAGGAATCCATTGAAAAGTTCCTATGAAAAAGCCATACATAAAATATTGATTACCATTTCAAAGAATTATTGTTAGAATAATTAATTAGAATTGAAAGAATAAGTCATTTTCAGATTGTTGGTTAGTTAGTTAGTCAGCTCAGAAATAAATTAGCCATTTCAAAAAACCTGTTTATACCCAAACCACTCCATAGTCATCATCACCGAATGTTCGAAATGTTCATTTTATTACGTAGTTGAACGCGAAGCTCAGCTAGTATGGACTTTATCATGTTTGTCCGTCCGTCTGTCTGCCTGTTATCACAATAACTAAAGAACGCGTGGACCGATTTGGCATATTTGGCATTTAAGTCACTATGGTCAAGGGCAGGAACCCTATTGATTTTCAGCCCCTATGTCAAACCCCCAGGTCAAATGGCAGGGTCGAAAGTTTTAAACATGTTCACAATGTACATTTGAATAGCGCAATGGAAAACTGCTATTGAGTAGATTATGAACAATGTGTCACTTTAGGTCAACGTGACCTCAGAAGGTCAGAAATCGGGTTCAAATTTCAATTTCAAACACGTCATGTGACATATCATTCGAAAGCTCTTTTTATTAACAACAACTAAATATAACCATACAAGTGTAGTTATTAATCGCATTATTTCAGCTACTTCGTTATGATCGCTCTTACAGCGGGTTTATTTAAATTGAAGATAACAAATACTGGGATATCAAACTCCTCCATGTGTATATTTTCATATAACAATGTATTTAATATAGTTCAATTAAATTAACATGGGAAACATACATCTAAGCCGTAGAGTAATATAAAGTGAGGCTTATTTAAAACTTTAAGCGATTAATTGTCAAAGAAATCCCAGTTTTCGTTTAAACCATGTAAACCATATATTTTGCCGGTTTTGCGATATATCTGTTTGATTTTTTTATAAGTATTGCAGTCGTTTGAAAAGAAACGTTTATTCTAATAAAAATTGGCTTAAAGCCTTTTGTAAATTAAATGTATGTAGAAATTATAGGGTTTTTGATACTAACCATGTTTTAAAACTATTTGTCATTTTATTAAAAAATATAGTGCTGAATTTTGGAATTGAGCGGTTCTATCATTTTATTTTTCTTATAGTCATAGAATTACCAATAATTTAAAATAATAAAAACATAATCTTACACAGTGTTGTTACACGTTAGGAACACCAAAAATGACACCAGATTTTACAAAATAAAAAACGACAATTAATTATATAAATAGAAAATACAATAAATTAGAATAAAGGAAGAGGCCAAAGCTGCCTTGTTAGGCGTTGTAGAGTTTTAATAAACAAGAATAAATAAAGAAAATACAATAAAGCATTAAATTACTAAGAAGCTAAGATTTATCTTTTGGAAGCCCCATGAAGTGTGGGAATTGTTTCCCGGCGATACCGTTCAAAACGAGTTGGTACAGCTCTAAAGTTATATAAATTTATGTAATATCTGCTACTATAGTTTGACTTCCTTAAATTTCTGTAGGTCTCTAACCAATGTTTGTATCTATCATTTTTGATAGTTCATTCTCCAATGTTTGCCAACAAATCTGTTCATCTTTGGGTAAAGCAGCTTATATTGAGAGATGTACATCACGGCGTAACACGGCGTCGTGTAGGAGAATTTTATAACACACGTTAATATTTACCTGTGTATTTGATTCCACTTTATACTTACCAAAGCCCTTATGCTAATTTCTGTGGTGGCTTCGTGTATAAATAGTCTGCGTTTGGAAATATTGAAAATCTACAATTATATATAACTAACGCTAACTTTGGCTAATATGAATTATGATGTTTGTTACTACTGCACATAAAATAAATTAGAACTATTTGATTGTCATTTTCATACAGCTCTTCAAGAAATTTAAAATATGTTAATTTTATACGTTTATATTTTTCAAGCACCTATATTTCACATTATGTAAACAGCATTGCAATGAACTTTGCTACATATTTACAAAATTCAAAATAAAAGTACAAAAAAGTGCAGGTTAAAAAGCATGTATCGAAATCACTTGGATACAGTTTAATCTGCACAGAGTCCCTTGACTATTTTACAATCAAGGAAACGACAAGGTCCATTGTCAAAATTTGTGACCAGGTTGCCATATCAAAAGGGGATACTAATTCTACCAATTGATTCGTCCAATGAATTTGTTCCTTATGACAACTAACAAAATGTAGCGGACTGCTTGTTGTTAATATTCGACGGTGTTGTAACAAATCTGCAGATCTTGTATTATTTGGTATTATACCAGGACGAAATATCGGATGATAATTTACAGCCTTTGTTGGGCTACACGAATCAACAATAACGTTTTTCCACTGAAACCTATACTTATCATATTTTGCAGAAAACGTAATATTTGCCGACTTGGGTAATAGCAGTGAGATCAAATGTATGTCGGATAACAAATACATAAATCTTAATTCCTCTTCAACAGAAAACTTTTGGATATGTTCCAAAACGGCGCGTTTGTTTCGTCTTTCTTTCTTTTTTAAATCTTCGAACTGCCGAATATATATCATTAGCTTTACTCGGATTGACGAAGGATTCGGGGTAAATGGCTGAACTTTTAGTAAAACTGTTTGTAATTCACTGGCAGATGTAGGCATTCCCATATCTGTGTGTATTTGAACGGTCTTGAACGAATCACAAGAATCGCAATAAGCAGTGGAGGATCAGCAGCGTATTTACGCTACCATGGTAGCACAAATACGCTACCATGGTAGCGCAAATAAGCTACCT
>JAQFZH010003896.1:0-12961 GCA_034695485.1 Entomobrya nivalis | reverse complement strand
CGAATGAAGACACTGCCTTATTCAGGGCAAAAAGAATGAAGAAGAATGAAGAGACGAAGCAACCGCGCATCTTTGGTGGTGATGATAAAACAAGTTAGTTGGTAGACGATGTCGATTTTACCATTATGCATAGAAGATATATATGTTTTTATTTAGATGACACAGTAAAAAACATACGTATATACATATATGTATATACCATGTATGTGTGTACATTTTTTTAATAGAAAGCATTGGAGAAAATAAGCATGTAGCTAAGTCAGTGAGAGAAAAGAAAGTATACAGTGAAAAAAACGGCATGGCATATGTAGATGGAAAGCAAACTTTTGGCTAGCATAGCAAGATTGTAGAATGAACAATGATACTAGTATTAGCACTATATATACTCCTTTATACTTTATAGCTATATGCGTGACTTGATATTGATCCAAAACAGTTCTAACTAACCAAAAAGCTCCAAAAACTAAACTCTCCTCTCTTCTTTTTTTTCTTCTTTAACGGCACAGCGGCTTGAGAGAGAAAGACGAGAGGAATAGTCGTCGTGGTATGTGTGTATGGCAAAAATGTTGTTTGCTGGTGTGGCAATGGTGCTGTTTTGCCGTTGCTTTTTTGGCTTTTCCTTGTTGCAGTAGTATGGAGGCAGAGAAAACAGCAATATCAATTCTTTGCTGCTGCTAAAAAAAAAGAACCAAGAACCGAAAGTTAAGTCAGTCAGCCAAACTTGCCTTTTTTACTTCCTTCATTTTTTCCCCCGATTTTCTTTCCCAACAGTGAACTGAACAACATTTAGTCATCAGCTAACAGATACATGCAAAAGCATTTTCTAAACATTTTACGTCTTCTTGCAATGCTTACTTACATGCTTGTATTTTTATATGACTATTTTAAGACTAGTAAGGTCGTGGTGGTGATGAGGATGACGATGGTATCTGTTGGTGGTGTGGGTTATCTTGCAGTAATATATAAATATACTTTTAATGTTTAACTAAATGACTTTCCTGCCACTACTGCTAGTGTAATCACTAGCGGTACTTTTAGCAAGAGGGCAACAAACAAAACTTACAAATTTGAAAGAAACCGAAAAAACTGAGAAAGCTGAGAGAAATACCTGCAAAGTTTGCTGTGTAGCTTTTTTCCACTCTGTTGAGAATGAGAAGCAAATGTTGTAGTTTAATAGTTGGATGAAGAGTTAAGCTGAGTGAAATTTATGCAGTAACGCAGTATTATGACATAATAGCAGCATGTACGATGATACTTACAACAACTTTTATGACAGACGAGTAGCTAGGTATAAGGTAGGTAGACACTAGTTATTATGGAGAAAGATAGCAAGATATATCATCATGTCAGGGTTATTTTTTGTCCTAGTATTCCGCCTGTGCTACAGCCAGACTAAAAAGTAATATCCTAATATTCAGGTTTTTATGGTTTTTCTTTTATTTTTAGCATGGGATTATATGGGATATTCGATGCAATTACTGAACTGAACGCAGATGATACTAAACTGATGACCATTTGTTCCTTTATATTTTTAGCCTTATGTACAAAATTATTGCTTCCAGCATAATTCAAAATGTTTATTTCATTTTTTCAATAAATATACATACAAACCGACCACATTACTGGTAACATAAAAATAATGCTAAAGCTTTTGTTAATGTCTTGCTTTTCTTAACAGAGGATCTGAAGAACGGAACCAGATATTTGAAGTGAAGAGGAAGTTGTAACACAACAAAAAATTCAATTCTCTTCAACTAGCCAGCAGCGAGCTTTTTTACTTACCTTATACTTTTACTACCTACACCACAAAAAATATCTTTTATATCATAAACCAACCGTGTATCATCATCAGAAAACTTTAATCTGTACAAGTATTTCGAGTACAGGAGAAAGAAAAAAACGTTGATTATCATCATCGTTTTTGTTGTTGTGACTGTGTGAAAAAAAGAAAGACACAAACTGGTTTGCTGTTACTTCTCGCTTTCTTATTATTTTTTTGTGATTGCACCTCCGTCAAAGATACAATCAATTCAGATGTGGACACAATGGAGTGGTCTACTGGCTTGGATGAGGATGCAGCAGAAAGTTCAGAAACACTTGAAGAACGGTCCATGAAGAAGAGCGGGGTTGTGTCGTTGTCTTCATTCTCATCTTCGTCAACACCGTTAACTGCGTCACTTGTGACTCCTTTCTTCTGTCATCACAACACGTACATGTACTATTTCCTTTACGTGATTGTGCTATCGTGTGTACTCAGGATTCACTTTTTGCTCTTCAGAGAAACGAAACGGAACAGCAACAGGAAAAGCAAGTTGATCACCAGTCAACCTCTAAGGTCGTTTACTTGCTCGGTGTCGCCAGCAGCAGTTATTGCCTGTTCCGGTCATAACTGTTATTGGCGGAGGCGTCAGATCACTGGAAAGTCATCCGTGTTTGTAACCCTCACAGCAGTAAAGGCTATCCCAAACAAAGGCAGTGAAGCAGAATCTCCCTGCTCCCTGCCAATCTCCAAAAGAAATACATCAGTAATCCCTGCAACAAGAGTGCTGCTGGGAACACGTTTCCAGTTCTCACGTGAACATCAGCAGCGACACGTCTGTCCGCCGGCAGCAGCACCCAAGAGTGTCTCAACAAGAGCACCATTGTTGTTACCCGATCATAAAAGTTCAATAGCCACAGCTACAACGACACAGGCATCATCATCACCATTGTCAACCCCACCAGTGACTTTGTCTACCTGTTGTTACTGTCACTTTGGACTATCCAAACATAACTACAATAATATCAGCAGCATCAACAATCGACACCACTTCAGAAAAGGTCACACTTGTGGTGACGACGACAGTGTGACTGCTTACCCCATTGTTGTTGATTGTAGGGAAAGTTGTAAGAGAATTATCACTTCTTCTTCTGTACAAGCAGAGAGAAGGGAAAAGTTACCGTTAGATGCTACTCCGACTTCTACAACAATTACCACTGACGTTATTGTCAAGAAACAAATGATGAGAATGTGTGCCCTTCTACAACAATTAACCTTTGAAAATATTCAGCTCAACAAAAATAAGATTGGCGAGGAAATAATCACCCGGATTGCATTTGCAAGGATGATGATCATGTCATCTTTGTTTACGTAGTAGCTCTCTTACTTGTTTAAGAATCTCTTCTTCCTTCCTGTGTGCGGTGGTGGGTGACTTTTTTCAATTGACAAAGAAATATGCCTTGGATATTACCATCAAGATAGCATCTACTTAACTTTTACTCTAATAATAAACGTATTACTATGATAATACATGTTTGAAAGACATACATTTTAAGGAACAATTTTATCGAACTATTTGTAACTAAAAATTGATATACATAAACTGTTACGACGAAGAGAAAGCACGAGTAAAAAAATGGACAGTCAAGTGTAAATTGTGGACAATATAATAATTACTTCTCTAGTCCCGACGTTTTATGTAGTAAGTGTTTCAATTCATGAGGAAAAAAGTTCAACAAGTTTCTCTATCTCTATAAACTAAGCTAGATAAATAGTTATTGCCCTCCTGCGGCGTAAATAAAAAGAGAAAGTCAACTAGAGAAAGTCGTTTTTATTATTGCTACCTGACGTGCATTCAATTTCCCTTTATCATCCATTTGATAAACAACCTCCATTCATCGGTAATTAAAGGAAACATAAAAATAATCTCAGCAGTTAACTATAAAAATTTATCATTATATTTTAACGTTATACACTATTGTAATAATCTCATCATCATAATCATCTCAATCGAAACCGCTGCTCTACAAAAAAATAAAAAGTAATCACTTCTTGCTCTGCTGCTTTTTCTAAAAAACATAACTACTGCGCTCGTGCAATAATAATCAAATTTACGATTATTTAGTAAAAGATACATAAAAAAAATTATATAGCCCCTTTTTCTAGACAAGTACTTTTACCCAAAAAAAAGAAGCAAATATCATAAACCAGGTGGATATTGATGCACATAATTTTTAACATCTCGCGAATTTTTACTGCTGGCGTTCGTTATTCTCTCGTTTGCTGAAAAAAGTGTTTGAAAAAAGCGTTTGTGATAGTGATTGTGTAAACATTAGCATAATAAATTAACTGCGTTGTTGTTGCGAGAATTAGTTAAGCAACTCACACCACAGTGCAGTTTTATTATTGTTAAGTCCTCTTTTACTCGCTTACAAAAAATCTGTGCTTGGTGGTTTGGTTGGTGGTGAAAGTGAAAGGAGTAAAATAAAAAAGTGTGAGTTGAGAGTGCATATTAAATGCATGACGAGTGATCAAGGGACAAGGACCATGTCCGAAGAGCCCGGTAATGGTGTAATAACCGGGTGTTTCTTGTAGCGAGAATGCCGGGAGAGGAAGAAGCCAGAGTGGGATTATCATCAGCACTACTCGCAACCACATCTTTGACCACGACAACGACGGCCTCAGCATCATCATCAGCAGCAGCATCTATTGGAGGTTCTGGTACGTCATCAACGACATCGTCATCAGCAATAGCATCATCATCGTCTTCTTCTTTGACACCAGCATCGTCTTCATTGACAGGTATACCAAAGGTTCCGCTTCCCACATTATCTTCTCTGAGCAGAGGAGGACGACCCAGCTCAGCGACAAGCTCGGGTTTATTTTCCGGTTTAGGTGGAGTAGGAGGAGGCGGGGGAAATAGTAGCGTATTTGGAGGAAACACAACCGCAACGACGACGCTAACGCCGATTGTGATTGCCAGTTGTCCTCCAGGCAATAGTAATACGGTAACAACAGTGAATAACAACAACTTCGGGACAGGTGCGGCTACAACCACCACCACCAACACTACTGTCGGTACCGGTCCGGGTATTATTGGCAACATTAATAATACAATTGGGCCGGGAACGACGGTGGACGGAGGAGTACTCAGTAACCAGAAGAAGCAACAACAACAATCCTTCCAAAGCAATCCACTTCCTGCAGCAGGAGGCAGCAGCGCCACAAGACCTGTTCCACTTCTTGCCAATTTAAATAATAGTAGCAGTTCATCTAGCGCAGGTCTTGTGAACAGTTACAATAATCAGCAGCAGCAGCATCATCCTCTTCATCATCATCAGTACCAGCAGCAGCCACAGTTGAGCTTAAAACCAATTATAGCCACCCCGAATGGAAACTCGTCATCCGCGTCTGTGGCGGAGACTAATAAAAGGGACACGGGGACGTGCAACGGGCACGGGGCACATCCTCCTGGCCATCATGGCGGGGGACGCAGGGGGATTATTGACGATGATGAGATTGATGAAGCAGGGGACAGTTCGAAGCTGGAGTTGGCGCTCCAGTTCGCTGGGATCGACAATGAGACGGCGGTTGATGTGGATGTGGAGGATGAGGAAAACAACTACGAGGCTGGCATCGAGAGTGGACCAATGTGCACTGTTGTACCTACCTCAAAGCGAAATGGGAACGGAGGAGGTGGTGCTGGTGGTGGTGGTAGTAGTAGCGGAGGGGACAAGTCAGGCGAAGTCAATCCGACGTCATCCTTCCCCGGTGGAGATGTGCCCGGTGGTGGAACAATGGTGGTGGCGCCATCGGCTACGGCGGCAGGATCCGCCGCAGCAACGTCCACAGCATCGTCCACCACCCTTGGGGGAGGAACGAGTGGTGCGGGAGGAGCCGCTGGACCAACGAATAGCCTGGGAGCAGCCGCTGGAACGACGACCGCAGGTGGTGTCGGAGCAGCTGGTAACGCACTTAGAGACGATGAAGACGACGACGAAGAGGAGGACGTGGAGGGGGGCAAGACAGTGGAGTGCACCGAAGTCGTAGTTCCAGATCAATCATTCGCCGAAAAATGTTTGTTCTACACGACGGCCTTTTTTATTCTGCTCGCCGTGTTTAGCCTATTTGCATTCCTCTTCCTGGTGCCTTTTGTTATAGACCCGGCCTTTACCACCATCTTCATGGAGTTCGATCCCGAGCCGGCCTTTTGCCAGACCGTCTCCTTTGAGGAAAAGGAGGGCTTATCAAACTGTACATGGACGTCGTGTCGTGAAGGGTGCACACGTGAGGTGTACCAGTGTAAACAGATCCGAGTGAACTACCGAAGTGCTAATAGAGATAAGAAATCTCGCTCGGACAATGTCGACTTCCAACCAGAACAACAACCACAACAACTCCGCCGACCTAATAATAAAAATCTAATTAGTAATAATAATAATAACGTTAATAATTTTATTAATAGTAATTATCATGGCGGAAGTTCCTCCTCCTCACAACTCGCATTATCTTCATCAGACCTACGTCGTTTATCTAGTGAACACTCTGGGAGCTCATTTATTACCCCTTTTAATAAAATTAATAATAATAATCTAAATCTTATAAATAATAACGATTATGGTGAAGGAGGTGGTGGTGGTGATGGGGGTGGAGTAATAAATACGTACCATAGTGCTAGTAGTACAGGTGGAGGTGTAGACAGCTTACGGGACGCATCTAGTTCTAAACTTTTCAAATCATCATATTATAAAAACTTGCTGATGAATTCTCTCCATCACCCGTCAAAGTCCGCTGTTCATAGTAGTTTTAGTAGTGCTAGTGCTGTTGGTGGTGGCACAGCCGGTGCTACTGGTCCAGGAGGAGAATTAAGTGCCGCCTCGCTCATTTCCCACATGAATAGTGCTAGTGCCGTTAGATCTAGTGGAGTGGTGATGAATCTGAAGAGCAGCAAACACAACCGGATGGCTAGCCAGCAGTTGAAAAGTACTCCAAGTAGTGGTGGTGTGGGTGGTGGGGAAGAACCATTTTGGGATTACTACGGAGCTCATCTCTTCCCGAACGTGAAGGGCTGTGGCTATCCACCGGTGGTTGTGTGCGCCGACTTTGTCTCAAAGTTCGGCCCAGTGGGAACCAACTTCAGTTGCTTTTACAGCAAAGTAGATCGTGCGCTTGTCGTCACTTCATATGATATGTCCCGAGTTATCATGGATCTCGTCTATTCTATGGCTATACCGATACCAAGCTTCATCATCTCCGTCGTTTACCTTATCTTCGCCTACTTTAGAATATACAACACGGAATCATCCTCTTCACCTCACGAGACTGGCGGTGGTGGGAGAGCAGAGCGGCTCAACAGCTCATCGACCACCACCAACCTGCAGAACCCGGGAAGTGCTAACCGGGGTGGCGGAGGTTCCTCTGCGGATGACCCTGACGCGGAGACCTCCATCTCCGTCGACGACAAGACATGTATCATCCAGAGAAGCACCTCCAGAGGCCTCAACGCACTCTCCGATAAACTACCCAATTCGGGCAAGGGACTCCATGCCCAAGTGATAGAAATGAATGACCTCAATCCACAGCTCAGACACCCCGTCGACGGGGACGTTTTCCTTCCACAAAAAAGAAATAATAATTGTAGTAATAATCCGGCTAATCCTGCTGAGCGGAATGGACCAACTAATCCCGCCGCCAAAAATAAAGGGTACGTTTAATCATTAGCTTACTTACACCCACCCAATAAATAAACATGACCTTATCATTGAGTACCATCTATGGCAGCACTGCACACCACCACATATTACACTCACTAACTTTTCGTTCCATTTACTTTACTTCAGAGCGAGACAGCAAAACAATGAAATGAAAATGAAACGATAGCTTTCCCACTTTCTCAGCTTTCAGGTGTTGAATTTTTTACTTTCAGGAGAAAATCTTTAGATCAACTCCCATAATAAGCCGAAGATATAAACAAAGTTTTGCAATTTTTATACACAATTTTTTAGCTTCGTTCACTTCACTTCACACAATAGTTTAATTACACATTACTAGGCCATTAACTTAAAAATAAAGATTTTTCAATTTTCACCATAATTAGCAAATTTTGCACTTTCACTCGCAAGTATAAACAGTATACACATTGTTATATCTACCTAACCATATCACATTTCACATGTATGAAATCCTGTCAGTTTTAACCAAACAGGAAAGCACTAGTCTTTGCTAAAACTAAAAAAGCTGCATATATTTTATTACAAAATGTCATAATTGTGCGAAAAAAGGGAAAGTTGCATACTGTACTATCTTTGTTTATCAGTTTCCATTTCCACCATGAAAAAAAATGTCTACCATTTAAATATTTTGAATTTTAATACCTTATTGTAAAATGACTATATGATATGTATAGGGGTGAGCCAACTCTACTCGGAGGCTTTGAAGAAACGGATTTTTAAAAGACCAACTTGAAAAGGAATACCTAAATCTTTGGCCAAGTGAGAGATGCAGATGCAGTGACTACTTCTATCGTAAACTGCGTGTGCGTACGGATATTACAAGAGACTCGCAAAAAAATGTATGAGATCATCATCAAAAAATTGTAGAGAAAATGAATCATGAAAAAAAGACAAAAAGTAATCTCATTACCTAATTATTATACATTAAAAAATATATCAATTATAATATTTTTATTCTATACTTTGTGAGCTCTCTTGTTCTTTCTCCCTGCTTTTTTCTTAAGCATCCTTTGTATCCATATTCTCGACTTGTTTAGTTAATCAAGCATCCAGACAAATTCAATTCGACTGCTTTCCCTTTTCATGTTACTTTTTTCTTCTTTACCTATTAGTTCAGTAGAAATAGCCTGTTTTCAATTCATAATAATTCGAAAAATAGAAGAAGAAAGCAGCAAATGCTCAACAAAGACATTTAAAAGTAATGAAAACATCCTTTTTCTCAGTTAGCATGTGAGCAATGATAATGATTAGTTAATTTACGACTGCTATGAAGAAGCCTCGACATGCGTTTGTATTTGGCAGCATGGAGAAAACAGTTTGGTTTTATTGCATGTGATTTTTTTTACGTAGAAGTTGTATTTCAATCAAGCACGACACCTAATAACGCAGTAGTTTACGCAATTTAGTTAATTTGTACAGTAATCTATCTATTTTTTATTGTTTCACTAACCAACCTTATTAAACTTGCATGCAAGGAATCGTTTTTTTATCCAGTATGAATATGATGCTTGATCACGTAAGTTTTTTTTGTAGTGGAGACGACTCTCAAACATTTTTTCTCTTGTGTAAAAAAATAGCAACCATGTTTTGCTGTGTTGTGTCCACAAGACTAGCTATATAACGTGTAGTTCTGTCTGTCTGTCCCTTATCCTTGAAAAGAAAGCAACAGGACAATATAATATTTCCACTTGTGACTTGATAAACGAATAAACTTTTTATGTACATTGATGTTATGTATATATCTGATTTGAAAAGAAATTTGATTTTCTTTTTTGTGATCATCTGAACTAATTTGCAATAACATGAAAAATTTTGTTTATTGAAACAGAGAAGAGCCGACTGATCACGATCCTGCCGTTGGAGCAAGTTAAATCACAAGATCATCATCTTCATCGTCATCTTTAAAAAACGATTTTGTGTCAAATCGTCATTTTGATCGTCGTCATCTTCCTGAGAGCAATTAGTGACATCTTTCCATGGAGGAGTACGAGACAACTTTGAGCGAAACCGCCGCGTCATCGTTTTCAGTTACTTCAAAACTCTTGAGAAAAAATATATATTACGCCCAACCAAAGAAAATAATGCTGAGTATGTACATGCATACATAGTATATATTATACCTAAAGACCATTTCAAAATTGGCTTGAAATACGCAATGCGCATCGCATATATTAACACACAACATCGCACAAAAATATTTTACTCAAGTTTTCTTTTCTTAAATCATAAATTTTACTCTACAAAACTTGATTAATTTTTATTGAAACTTGCTCCCTTGCTTCAAAGCTTCTTATTTATATTTGAACTCCTCCACGAATTGCTAAAAAAACAATCCAGAGAACTAACATCAAAGTTTGATCACATTATAGTACTATTATGGATCCTATTGCAGAATTATACTTCTTCTTGACAAAGCTGTACATACAGTAATACTATAAGCAATGAATAAAAAATGTAATACGCTGTATTTACAAAATACATACAGAAACCGCAACATTTTACTTAAAGTGCCTATCTTCCTACCAAATTACATCTAAACAACTTTCTCACAAACAACATATACACATTTAACAGAAATAAAAATAATTCACTCACATCATTTAACACACAGACACACAACACATAAAGCTACGCACAAACATATTAAACACAAAGAAAAAGAGTAGAGACAGGATCCATGCCATTTCACCTTTTATGATTACAATATACATTCCGACATATAATGTTTATCGCTTCGTTTCTCAACTTTCACTCGTCGATATAAAAAAATAATCGTCGAAAAAAAAACTGTAATCATCTCCACAAAAGTCCAATAACTTTTAAAAATATGCGTGGAGTTGTGATTGTTGTAAAGTGAAAATAATATCGCGTGAAAAAAAATTGTCCATTAAACTTATTCTTATGCCTACAACCTGTTTAATAAGCTCTGTACTTTTTATATAATGCATATTTATAGCAAAAAAAACTACTATACTTCGTAGCACAAAACAAAGTTATCTGTTTGTTACTTGCGTATAATCGTTCGCCGCAAAAACATAACTAATGATAATTCTAAATGTATTTGTATCGCATGTATGATGTGTATGAATGACAAAACAAAATTGCCATGTTTAAAAAGAAAACTTTTCTTCAGGAGGTTTGGAGTGGGTGGTTAATAGCAGATATGTGATGCTGTGGTGAAGACGTCGATGATGTTTAATGGAAAGCTTTATTTTTATACACGATTTTCAAAAACGATCATTATACTTGTTACGCATATTTGCATACTATTCGTCTATATTATAAATCATGGACAAATTTAATAAGTTGTTATTTGTTATAATTGATGATCTGAAGAAGAGCAAGGAAACAACCACTTTTTTACTTCCCCTCTCTTCATTACTAGTTGTCTCCTTCAACCACCTCTACATATACATACATTACACTCTTATACACATTGACAGACAAGTTGACAGTTGACATTGTTGTTATTTATTGTAATATTGGTAAACGACAGTATAAAAAAGAGAGAAATATTTTGCAAAAGGATCCATAATATAAAGCATACCACTAGCAGAGAGAAAAAATTTCACTGTTTTTTGTTCAACTTTTTGTGTTCACTCTGCACATAGTATACTCATTCATCGATATTCTAAATAGACATTATAGACTTAACTACACAAACTATGATAAATATATAAAATATACACTCTATTTACAAAATAAATTTGTACTAAAACCGTCTCACCACTTTTTAATCAATGTTTTCCGCCGTCCTGCCTAAATAGTTTTATATACCGAAAAGTTAATGCGCACACAAAAGGCGTTGAGTGTGATTGTGTGTGTAATTTCAAGCTGTTTGTATCTTTCTTAGCGCTTTTGCCAAGTTTTCTTTTACCAAATTCCAATTAATTTAACGAAACCACAAATATTACTGCAGCAAAAAAATGAAGAAAACCAAGCTACGAACTAGTTTTAACAGAAAAGAATGATAATTTTTTATATTCATGTACACGCACAAATCCTATCACACAACTTTTATTATTATTACAATCTCTACATTTTTGATATTATCACGTTTTCATGAATGAACAATGAGATTATGCAATAATGAATTGGAGTAGTGAGATGCTATGCCATTCCAGACACACATAATTAACTATATTTATAAGTATACTTTTTAAACTTACTGCAATCGCTTCTTTTGCCATTTACTTTCAATTTTATCACCGACAAACAATTTATAATGCAATGTGATCAGCTTTAAACCACGTTTTCTTACTCTCAATCATCATCTTGATATAAATAAAATCATATTCAGTGTTGCGGCGCGAGTTTCTTGAATGTATTCCGTGAGGTCTCCAAAAATATATATGCGATTCCCTAAATAAAAGGGGAGCGTCAAGAGAAAAAATTTTGGTATTCCATTTTCTATCATCATCCAGTTATCAAAACTATTTCCTCAACAATCATCATTACACTTTAAATGCTAGCCGTCATCGTCATTGTAGAAGAGGATGTTACCGTCGATTAACTACATGAACAGGAAATTTTTTAGATACATTTAAATACTTGAAAATATTATAATCATATATATAGCTATAATACATGAAAATATTATACAATACACGTTGTTTATGTTTTTATACCTGCCTGCAGCAAGCAACCTGGATTATTATATACATAATAGTTAATATATTACTACAATTATTGCGTATTTCAAACTTATATATTATATGCTACTGCAAAACATAATAATAAATTAAAATTCTGATGTTTAGCAATTAATATGCAATGTATATGACTACTGGTTAAAGTTAGTTACAAACTGATACTTACTAATAATTACCTCATAGTTATATAAATAATCTAATAATATACACAATTGTAATTTTCAAGAAAATAATGCCAGTGTGAAGTACTGAAAAAGAGAGAAAACAATTTTATCCTCCGTACTTATCTATTTTATTTTCTACTTTAAAAAAAGGCGATCATCATCAGGTGTCAGTATCATCAATCAATGCCATCTATGTAATGATTAAAAAGTTTGTTAATTATATGTTATCTATCAACTAAAAAAAGTCAGCACTACTAAGAAAAAAAATCTACTGAATAATTTTTTCTGCAACAAAAAATATCTACATAACAAGATAATGTAAAATATGTCATATAAAACACAAAAAAACGCACACACGCCGTTTGTATGCATTTTTAGGTAAAAAGGGAATTGATTATCCAAGTTTATCCAAAAAAAATATGACATAATTTTTTTTTTTGTTTTACACTAAAACTATACTGTATAAAAAAAGAAGAGCAACAAAATACAATGACAAAAAACTCGTTGTAAAATAACAAACATTTTTTTTACGGGAAAAATATCAACCTTGTTTTCTCTTCGAGTAGATATTCTTTGTTTTTTTATGATTTATTTACTATACCAAGATGAAAATGCGCTGCAACTACTCAAAAATATACACGATTTTTTTCCCTT
>JAQFZH010003895.1:0-12961 GCA_034695485.1 Entomobrya nivalis | reverse complement strand
GTATTGAGCTTCCGTGACAAAAAAAACAAATGAATAAGATATCTGGCTCGACGAAAGTTGTGAAGTTGTTTGCTAAAGGCATAGTATGAAATGAAATTGGGAAATTGGAACCTTTTTGAGTGCATTGAAGTGTTATGTTCTTTGTGCATATGAATATTTTCCTTAAACTTATAATGGGTGTGAAAACAACCATAACTTATTATTTAATTACCTTAATCTTTGTTTATTCAAGCCTCAAGCTCTGCTTTGAACTGAAATAAAACATTGAATATTAAACAAGACTGGTACACAATTTTGTACTTGTTACTCAAGTTCAAAGTTGAAATTTCCACAGTTTATAGGAAAACTGGTCACAGACAACATAATTTACTTTGTGCAGCTGCTCACAAAATCGAGTAAATATTGTGAACACTTGTGATAGAAAATTTGTTTGGATAATACACTTTTAAGCATTAGATAAGATACTTGGTAGTTTAATTATTTTGTAGAACTTTTTTTCTCCGCCTTGTAGGCTAAATAAACAATTGAAATGCATAAATGCTAAATACCAAAATACAAGTGGAGGATTATGGTTTTGCTCAAGTCATTTACACATAATGCATTGTCGTCATGGCATTTTTATTTTTCATGGCAATTTGTGTATGGGATATTTATCTTGGACTATCTCTGGAAAAAGTCTTGATTTTCCCCACACAGATTTGCAAGTGCCTCTAAGCAGTCTTAGCTAACACTTGGTGGTGAAAACCTGCAAAGTCTCTATCTCTTTCTAACGCATTTGATTGCTATCATCTTTTGCTTTGCAATTTCCGGTACAATATTTTCTCAAGTTCGTATACTTATTCTTTACCATACATACTCCACTTTGTTTATATACTTTGCTTGTTTATAATTTCATTATTTTTTCACATGTAGTGCAAATATCTAAACAAAAAAAATGTGTAGAGATTTTTTCCAATAATGAATAATGCGGAAACCTTCCAATTCAGTTGGGTTTTTTGGTAAAACAAAATAGATTGGTATATCCAAGAAAATACTTGAGATGCACCAAATGATGCGCTTTTTTGTTTTCTTCAATACATTCTACGGAATTTTTGATGCATCAACTGGTGCTCCTTAAAATGTCAAGAGTTTCAATATTTTGATAATATCATATCATCATGCTTCCTTATAAGTTCATTACCCTGTATGATCTTGTATGCACTGTATTACAGGAACAAATTGTTTATTGGTCAAATTCTAGCTAAAGTAAGTAAGTTATGAGTAAATCTGTTTCGGTTGGTAAATAATTTTTGTACTTCAAGTACGATTTCAACAGAAACATTACTTACCAAGGAACTTGACACACAAAAATATTTTGAGACGTGGCACTGATGGAGGTTGATTTATATGATATTAAACTGACAATGATAATGATGACAATGTGGATTATCGATATATACACAAGAGAAAAAATGTGAAAATGGCTACCATTTGAACGTTTTGTCAAAATCTAAAAATGTGATGATTGCCAATATTAAAGTTGATAAAACACCTAACCAGTTGCCGATAGACTATGTCAGTAGCATGTGGCAAATTATATGTAAATGACTATGATACAAAAATGATGATTGTTAATATTTGAAATGAAATTAACTTTAAATTGGCCTAAATAATAATAATATTTTAGTATTTTCATTATCATCGAAAATAACTTATTCTTCTGTGTTCTTATAAAACATTTTATCACTAAATACACATTCATTAGTTTGCCTGGACGCACATTAATCTATTCAAGATGAGCCAAGTTTGAAGTATTTTATTCTCATGTATTATAGGAAAATTAATCATATAAAACAAATTTGAAAAATTGCACTTTCAGTAGGAAAGTCATTATCAAGTCAAGAAAGTATTTTTCATACTACTATGCCATGTCTGTTTGTGTTAATTCATAAAAACTTTTATACAATTAGTTCAACAAACCGTGTAATATTCTTTACAAAGATGTGATCAAGTCACTTTGAAAAAGTTATTGGAATCGAATTTCTTTATGAACCGACAAATACGTCAATTAAAAACTTTGATTAGCTTGTAAAGGGTTACGTGAACGTTGAATATTTCACGTACAAAAGAAACGTTGGGCTGTATTAGTATTTGTGAATTAAGTTCTTCTAAGTATTCATTTATTTCTTCGGTTTTATAACTTTGGGTTGATTCCATTAAATTGCCTAACTTTAATGAACAAAACCGAAACTCAGATATGTTTGCAAATCCTCTTAACTATATAATACAACGTTATATGTTTTCATTCGTTTTTCGATGCATATTCAAGTTAAAATGACAAAAAAAAAATATAGCATGAACTTGAGAATTTTTATTTTTTGAAATAATGAACACATTCCAACAAGATAAAATTCAAAATTAGCATACTTCTGCAATGACAGTATATTTTTACAAGAACCTCTTTTATATAATTTCAACAAATCGCACCCACTAAAGTTGAGTTGAAACTGATATTTTGATATTAAAGTCAATGCACAATTTGCACATTATTTTACCCACACACAATCGAAAAATCTACGCAGTCTAATGTACTCCACTTCTATATCCATATATTGTATCTGTCTACAATTCTACACATTTATGACATGCATGAAGTCCTCTCATGAGACCACATTTCCATTTTCATCCCGATCAAATCTTCTACTGTTTTGAAGTGTGCTAAAAAAAAGTATCCTTTCATTTTTCTTAGTTATTGGAAACTTGAGGTGAAAGACGAGAGATTTTGTTGCTAGTATAGACGCACAGCTTCCTCTTCCGTCAGCAATATTTCACACTGTACATTCAACACTAATAACTTGCTGAACAAATCTCCTCCCACTAGCCGTCATATTGTATTTTTTATATTACGCTTTATAACAATAATGTCGATACAGCCTCAATGCTTTTCTTTTATTTCGCCACTGATTTAACTTCTTCTATTTTCCGTACTATCCTGATCATCATCGTGATCGTAAATGATTATTGAATTTATTCGCATCTCAACCTCATTTATATTCATTTCTTCATGTACACATGTACATACATTCTATTGCAGGTCATCACCATCAACATGAAATAAAATAGACAAAAATATTGATGGCATATTTAAAATGTGCAAATCTCAGTTGCTTTCTTGTCCAACTTTTAAAGAACAAATCGTCTTGACTCCTTGTGACTAGTCTTGACTTCTATTCAAAAAGTTTTCTTCCATCACATAACTCTCTAGTTTACTGATATAGATTTTCTTGTGATTTTCTCCAAAATAAACACAAACCGTATTCAATTCCCTCATCATGATATGATATCATAATGTTCGAACGATAAGAGCAAAAGTAGAAGTATGAAGTAAGCATAAAGAAAATTATGTTGATGTCATTCTCAACCTTTTCAACCAGCCAACCTATCAAACTAAATCCGAAATATACGCTAGCTGATTTTCTGTCTTTTTGAATCGAAATTAGCACAATCGAATCACTGTGTGTGTAGAAGTGTTAGATATACATACATGGTCGAGTGTATACTGTGCTTGTACTTGCAAGAAGGAAACGTTAGGAGAAAAGACAGGAGCAGAAGAGCAAAGATTCAAGTAGGAAATTTATGAGAGCAACAAGGTTTCCATAAATCATGACATTCCCCTGTAAAAACGACCGACGAGAACGGTAGTAGGATTTTCATTTGTTAATAGTTTGAAATAAATGGAGAAACAAAATGTTTGACACTTTTCTGAAGTTGAAAAGTCAAACATGTTCAGAGTTTAGTGGCTTCATGTAGCGCAATGCTGGATGTAATTCTAAATTTTAAGTTGTTATGGGATGTAATTTTGAAACTCTTCTAAAAAAATGAATATTTAGAATGGGAAACATTAATGTTATTTCTTGAGAAAGTGTGTTTGCTCATTAAAAGAGTGCATCGTTCGTTATGACACTTATTCCTGTAATTCATGCATCCAATTTGTCCCCAAATCACAGCAGACATCTGCTTTGCGAATCATTTCGGGAAGTAGTACTTTAAAGACATTGCCATGCTACTGAAAATGCGTACAGCGTAGGGCAAGGGTAGCATAGTTGATGAAACAACTCAGACTGAAATAAATTACGATAAGTAACACTATTACATTTATTATGCAATTTTTGTACAAGTAGAATAAAAAATGGATTACATATTATTGCCAAGGTTAAGGTTAAAATTGTTCGAGTAAATTTAGATTTTTTTTCTTTAAATTTTGCTTATTTCCAGTGGTTGTTTGTGTGGCAGTAGAAATTCAAGATTTTGTGGGCAGTGGGCACGTAGCCAGCTATCAAAGACTGATTTATGAATGTATTTTTTCGCCGCAATTGGTCTGCACAGACAGAAATTGAATCTGCAAGCGATGAGGTCAATTTGTGGTTAGTTTCAATTTTGTACATTTCGTTTTTCATGCATATACACATGTGGTGATTGGAGTAATAATCCAACAACCTGTAATTTAGCTCTATTCAGAATGATAAAATGATACCATTACCATTCATGACCACTGCAATCATTCATCCACATGTAATCTAAAAAAACTGCGAGTAATACTCCCAAAACTTTCCAGTCCATTAAAAAGCCAACGTTTTGGATGGTGTCACAACAACGCAAGTACGCGAAAATAGCCTAACATCATCCAAAAAGTTGTGCAGTTTGAACGACTCAATTTGCATATACCAAAAACATGATAAATTATTTTTCAAAATGGTGAACAAATTTGCATTCAATTGAATGCACAGTGTAGCAGTTGAGAAGGTCAGTTTATACAGCGTTTTATTTCGGGCTGTCAGTTTTAATTGACAATCTACCTTTTAACTAGAAATATTAAAATTGTATTGGTGACGACGATGACTAATGATTGACAATGATACTGATTCAATTTAACACAACAAAGAAATTATTCTTTGTATGTACCTATGTATGTAAGTAAGCCATGCAATAATATTTTTTAGTTGTGTCTACTGACTCACTGCCAACTGCACTGAACTGAATACAATGGAGTTATTACACAGAATAAAATCAAAGACTACGACATGACAATGTGACCGAAGAATGGTGAATGTTTTGTATCATTCCATATCTACATCATAAAGTATTAAAGATGCAATATGGATTGATTCGATATGAAATTCTATGCATATTATTTTATAGCGTTAATCAATGAAACAACAAATAGCCGAAAAAGACAGCTGCAAAACAAAATATTACTGGATAAAACTTGATATTGTAAAATTGAGTCAATCATATTCATGGCTTGAGGGAATTTTGTAAAATTCCATTGGCATGTCATATCGTGCCATCTTCAACTTGTATGCTAACCCACCGTGATGATTTCTAAGGATTGGAAATTATTCGAAGAGAGATGACTAGGTCGTTATTTGCAAGTTTTTTGCCATTCATAAAATTAAAAAAATCTCTGGATTGTGATTATGCACTGTTGGATTACTACCATTAACAACATGCTAATAAGAGTGATGAGATGAGGGTGCTCAATAATTACTTGATTTTGCCAGAGGAAATGACTTGTTTCATAATATCAACGCAACAGGTTTTAGATGAAAATCATGAGAAATGTAACAAAAAGATTAGTGGCAAAGAGGATGGATGTAGCATGCAATCACGGAGCTGTGAAAATCCTTTAAACTTTTTCAGTAATATTGTACAAGAATACTAGCAGGTGGTTACGGTTCATAGCGAATTTCGTGAACGAGATGCTAAACCCGATATTAAAGAAATATATTTTGACAGGGGAAATTTCTTGAAAAAAATATTGTTATTAAAGAAAGTTGTTTACAGAAGGAAAAATCCAAAAGAATAATTTTTGTGAAAAGTCTTGTTATTACGACTTTTGTTTGCAGTCAATATCAGATTAGCAATATTTTCAAAATAAGACTTCAATTTTGTATGCTTACCAGATAAAAATATGTAGAAGAAACGAGGCGATATAAACGTATCCGGAATCGGGCGGGTGACGAAATAAATGTTTGCTTCCTCTTTATGCTGCTGTCAGATTGAAAATGTAACAAGTTGCAAAATTACACACGCGGCACAAGAGTGCAGATACAGGGAACGTGCGTGCTTGACTGTTTATACAGTTTTAAAAGTCATACTAGACTGACTGAAGGAAAAACAAATTACAAAAAAAAACTTTTTTGAAACAGAACACCTTTTTGCCAGTGTGAATGAACTTGTAATGATTGATAATAAACAACTTCACATATATTGATCGGTCAGTTGATGCTCTGGATAAAACAAATCTGTTAGTGATCACTTTCTGTTTGCGGTGTTGCGAATTTTTTTCAGGATCAAGAACCGGTTCTTTTGATTCATTCAATAAAAAGAATGTCCGTCAGTTATGTCAAATTAGATCTGCAAAAGTATCGGCCACCCACTAGCACACATGTCATTATCATGTGAACATGTCCATGCCACAGTACCCACAATAGTCATGTTTTTTGAACAACATACATTAAAAGTCATTCCAGTGACTTGAATACAAAATCGGTCGTAGTAAGTTCGAGTTGTTACTCTGTACCTCACTCAAATTATGAATAAACTGAAATGTACACGACAACCGCAGTGAGCTACAATGAAGCTTGATGACATTGACAATCTTTCCAGTGATCACGATAACGATACACGATAACAACAAGCGTAACAACGGGATCACTTCGACAAGAAGGATAATGATGAGGACATGGTAATTAATCACGACTTGAAAAATGCTCTAGTTTTCTAAAGGTGTAATCACTACAACTAAATATTAAAAAAGTACTTAAAAGGCAATTTCCTCGCTGTACAGTAAAATTCCACTGGACAAGATAATATCTCATTCAAATGTTCAGTTGTCAAGTTGACAATAATTTCAAACGATAAGTATGGTGTACTTTTTTTTCTTCAAAAATTAAGTTTATTAGTTACAAAAGTAAAATTCATGCAACAATGCCAGTGACAATGACCGATTCCGGTACTCGATGATGAAATGTTCTTCTCCGGATACTCTGGATCTCTCTGTCGCCTATCATACAAGTTACATTAGTGGCGTAGATGAACACACTAGAAAACCAATAAGAAACTGTAGTATTTCAGGGAAGTGATTTTTTTATCTTTCCAAAGAGAAAACGGAAAACGTTTTTCTTAAGACAACAAGCCCAACTGCTCTGATTTGGTTGATGTTGCATCTTGTGCTTCCATGCACAGACTGAATGAACTGGCAAAGTGTAAGTCACAATTTCTAGAAGTCCAAACTGAAGAAGTCAAATGAAGTTGTGGTTGTGGTGTGTGAAGAAGAGAAGGATTGTTGATGATCATGATATGATACGATATGAAGATAGCAATAGCACAGCAAACGAAATAAGTAACCCCGTCGGTTGGGTAGACTATATATGTGTATGACTGCAACGCGACTGGCGACTGTGAACGTAGTCTCCTGTGGAAGCATGCAACCATGAAGCTTCTTCACTTCTCATCTCTTCACTCTGCAATCCACAGTTTTTTTTCTGTGTATAATTCTGTAATAGTTGAAAAACTGTTTGTTAAATAGAAGTGGATTGTATAAGTTGCGTCCCAGAAACACACAGAATTTTCCAATTGTTTATGAAACGACTCTGCTTTATCTATAAGCTATCCAACTCCACTGAAAATACATAATATGTGGAGCAAAAATACTGACTGGATGACAAATAGGCATTGTTATAATTCCTGTGCAATGAGTAAACAAAGCAGTTCTTTGTTCAACAATGTACTAATTTTTATTCTTGTGTTTTATGCTTGTCGATAGGGAGGACGAGGGCATTGCGAAATAATATGTAATTGTTTCACCAGAAAAATATTTATTCCTCCTTATGTTGCTGCTTTGATGAATTCCTTTACTGATGTTTAGCAGCATGTTGTAAAGGTTGTGCAGAGATAATTTTTTGAATCAATCAAAATATCTTCTGTTTTCTGACTTTCATAAAATATATAGGAGTAGCCAACCATGCATACAACGATATTTACAAGAACAACGGAATTCATCTTTGGATGCCATGCCAGACTACACTCGTACGTACTCAACACGCCTACATACTTGTTCATCTACTGCTTCTACTGGGAAAATTGCTGTTTTGCTGTGTAAGCACTAGTAGCAACAATAATTATCATTGTGTTAAAACAGAAAATGGTCGCAGCATATCATAATGAATATATGAGGCAATGTTCTACTGGATTTATGTAATCTCCAATAAAATTCCATACTTGAGTAAATTCCATTGCTGCCTCCTTTTTCTCTAAAAATCTCTCTAAACAAGAATGCATTTATGTGTGTTTGTGTGCTCATCCCAATCTTGACTCACTTAATTTTGTGGGTTAAACCTGAATGGTAACAAAAATGCTCTCTGTGGTGTCTGCTAACTCTGGTCAGAACACGTACGCAGAAAATCCGTGAAAAAATGTGACCTTTGCACTGACCCCCGTCTACTGAAAGTTCATTAATTTTCATTTTTGCAGCAAATCAGTGGACTATGAATTACCAATTTACTTAGTTCCCTTTTTTAAACCTATAACATTAGAGATTTCTAAGAAAGAAACTGGACGGATTATAAAGATTAGATGTTTTGAAGAAAAATTTTAAGTGGAAAAAATTAAAACCCTCTGGCATTTCTTACTGAAGCGGTATACTTGCATGCATGCATGTGTTGCTCACTCATACAGTAGCACCAAAATGATGAAGTAAGTTTTTAATGAGTTTTGAGTGAACTGTACACACAATATAATTGTTTTAGGAGAATACTAATAGTAATAATATACAAGATCAATAATCTTTTTGTGAGGCATTTACTTATGGTTAATAACTCCCACGTGTCGGAGTCCAAGCATAAACACATTCTGAGATGATGATCCCAGGTCGAGGTCGGCTGGTTATGCTAGTTTTGTATGTAATGTAGTTTTAGAGCAATTCAAACTGCTAACTCAATTTTCCTACGTTTTTAAAAGTTCACGTGGAAAACTACTTTTTTCCTTGCTAGAATAGTATCAACGTTAGTTGATAGTTGTTTACTCGTACATATTTTAATGCTCCATTTCAATCTTAATGACAGCTTGGAACAATGGCAATTAAAACCACCGGTTTGATTGTACTCGACAACATTATCAGTCAAAACAAACTCATTTGAATGGATGTCAAGACAACAATGAGAAATTCGTGGTTTTGTAATAAGTATCCATGCACAACACGCGATCCATCCATGGACAAAAAGTTAGTTAACCAGCAGTTCACATAAAATGACGTATAAACTGAAGCTGCTTCTAAGTTCATCGTTTTCAATAAGTGTGTTTTTATTTCAGTAAGTTTACTTTTACCTGTTGTTAATATATACATATTTCATCCTTATTTATCCATCTTTATCAAATAGGTAAGTAGACATAATGGAATGCATAATGTCGTGCTTGTCTGATCGGATTGAATTGTCCAGGTACGTTCACACTGGACATTAGAATTACAATTACCAACTCCAATTCCTGAATCCATACCTTTATAGTCAGATCCAATTACATATATCCATCTCATCTAATCGTGATTAATGATTATCATTCATTGCTTTACGGCTTCAAAGCATACAGGAAAATTATATGCTACGTTACGTTTAAACAACGTTGCATCCTTATTCAGTCTCTCACACAACAAGCAATTCAAGTATAGTTCGTGATAAAGTCTTTTGAAATCATTCAAAAATAGTTTTTAAATGGAATTTGGAAATAATTTTCAGGAAAACCTGCAACTTTTTTGGCTTCTAAATACTTGGCATTTGACTAGTAAAATACAATACATTCTTCTGATGCATCATACAATCATATACATACGTGTCATCATTTCCGTTATTTTAGATTTTTTGCAATGACGTTTGCACTCTATGAAAGTATCGCGCAATACAGTAATGCGTGTAAACTTTCTCTCTGCATCCAATTGTGCACAATTTAGATAATTTGCAAGTACAAGTGCAAGTACAAGCTTTAGCTTTAAAATGTATTACAGACTCTTGAGACTCTTGTCATGCATAAAGGCTGGGTAACCTTGGAATGAGATCTAGTCAAAAATAAGATTCCAACTAATAAAAAAATAGAAACCACCTCCGGAAAGTCCTTTGTATGAGCTTTGTATGTAGCCTTGCTAGGGGTTCTGTGCATTTTTAGGATTTTCCACCTCCAAACTCCTTTTCTCATGTTACTTCAAGCTATTAAAAGCCACTACCTGGTGTTGCTAGGATATACACAATAAAGAGATTTTTGATGCTTATTATTTCTCATTAATGTTCCAAGAAGCGCCCACAAAGGACGCCTACCGGAGATGATGATAGTGCCCAATGTCAATTTACGGGATGGGGTAAATCGCTTTACCTTCTAGTAAAATGGTGTAAAACGATAATGGTAACTGGTAAAAGAAGTTGCTAATTCACCCAGTCTATAACTGAATATTTTTTAAACTGGCACCTTCTACATTAATATATCCGTGAAAGCGAATGCTGTATTCAGTATTGGAGCATGGAGAATAATAAAACCCCAAAGACATCATAGGTAGCTGTGATTTTCACGATGCTCATTGTCACCTTAGCGCTGTTGTTAACGTGTACTCTATTAAACGTTTTAGAAAAGTGTCTTCAGTTTCCACTGCCTTAGTTGGTCTAAATTACTTTAAAAACATGATTAGATCAGATAATTGTTTTGGGCCCAGATGGTAAATAATGTTTCGAATCTATTCCGGAAACCTACAATAATCACAGTGGGATTTGTCATTAGTTCACAAAATGAAGCTGCTATTTTCTATTTTTAGAACATGTGTGCATAGTATACATAAGAGAGAAAGTACAATATCACGCAATAGGTAATAGATATTATTCTCCGTCTGACGAAATCCGCTAGCAGCACGTCTCCCATTAAATTTAATACCACTTATGCACTTACCAGTGTTTACTTGGTACATTTAATGTATTCAAAAATAAAACTTGCAATATAATTTCAGTTATGATTACAAAGTTGTCACGTCGTGAAATATTTTAAAACTTGCCTACAAATTTGACCCGGTGAACAAACTGGGATGTTTGCTAATACCTGCATTCATCTTTACTACCGCTTATTATAAGATTCTGAAAGAAAAACACAAATTGGAAGTTTTACAATTATCACTACTGACACAATTATCACTGCTGACATGACTTATGTACATATTCTATTGGTATTGTTTTAAATATATAACGACATGACACCGACATAGCGATAAGATAGGTACTTGTTCCTTCTTTAAACAGATCCTAATTTGCTTGCTCGTCTTTATGAGTCGACTCCTCCTCTTGGGCTAACAAACCCATAAAAATACTTCAAACACGCAGAAGTTACATATGGTAAAAACGCAGGCACAACAAGATATGCATGCAAAGCTCCCAATTACTATAATTCTACCTCCTCATCCTCCTCCACTTATTCAAGTCATAATCCCAAAATCTGCTTAGAAATCAGGTTGAGTGTAAAACTTGGTGAAATACTTTAACGATGTACTATATTAAGCTCAAATCATCTTTCAGAATTACTTCAATTATCAATTTGCCGTTGCAAATCATGTTCCACTTTCACTTTGTTCCACAAAAGGGGGGAAGAAAACGACACGTGCGCTTAGTGATACACCTTCTCTTTTCTCCAACACCGCTGCCATCGCGGAAAAGTGCGCTTCCCCATGCAAGACTTTGATTCATTACCCTATCATTAAGCAGCTTGTGCCGTACGATTATTCTTTTCAGAGGTCCTTTCCAGGAAGAACAGGAGCAAAGAAAGTAAAACATTCGTCTATCTGAATCATCACAAGTGTTGTTACCTTTGTCGATACAACAACATGGTATATTTTATATACAGCTTATGAATTTGAACAAGCCGTTCCATTTTCCTTAACGGTCACTTTCATCCAACGAAACAAACCAACCCCCTCGAATTATTGAATATATCTCCAGGGAACATACATCCCATGAAACCATTTTCCCCGTTACCATAATAATACTTGTAATTAAATTGCAGAATATTATCTATTTTCCTCGTTCATGCAATGCAATGAAAATAGTCTCCGACAAACTTATGCGTTGATAACTATTAAGAGAATGCTATATATAATATGGAGTAAATGTACAAATGCACATGTGTGTTATATCCAGTAAAAGTAAATGACAAAAATAAAACATTTGACATGTAATCTTGATTGTTATGCTTACAACAACTATATCGAATTTGTATATACTTTTATTTGTTATATCTGTTTCCCAAAGTTATCGAAAGGATTAAACGTTTATAAATATAAATAGCATTGCCTTGAATAATATGATATCTAGAGCTTCTTGTATTACATGACATGAGTTCAAGAGTACATTGACTGTACGAACAGAGAAACAAGTCAACATTGACAACGTTTCATTAAGCGTGTTTAATTAAATATACCAAAATGTGTAGTAGTAGTTTTTTTTATTGTTACAAATAAATTTTGCAAAAGGAAAAATAGAAAACCTCGCAGATTGTTTTCATATACAAAGTAAGAAAATTAGATGTTGGCGACTTCACTGCAATATAAGGTTGCGGCAATGTGATAAATGAAAATGGATGCGACAGCCCTAAAAATTTCACTTTTTATCTCATTATCTCATTGCCACACTTGCAGTAGTAGCTTCATTGGTAGTAATTTATCACAAAAGATATTTCGTAAGCAGTAGTGAGAACAAATCGCATAATATGTAATATGCATGCATGTCTGGATTCTAAAATGTAGATTGTGTACAAGGTTAGACTGTGACCTACAAGGAGGACCTTTAAATTCTCCGTGCCATTTAAACTTATTAGACGTTATCAACATTGAAATATTGTATGTTTTACGTTTTACTTGATAGGAACATAATTGCATTGTAAATTTCAACTCAAAAATTTG